>CM037646.1:2729728-2773770 GCA_015227895.2 Colaptes auratus | reverse complement strand
AAAGGGAAGGAGGGAGAGAGGCTGCTGGGCTGGGCAAGAAACTGAAGCAGCTGGGATGGAGAGCAGAGCAGCCCAATGGAATAGGGACAAAGAGACACAAACCGACGTGAGCCCAACCCCTGATGGCAGTGTGGCACCCTGGCACCACTGGTGCTGGGGGAGCACTGGGGAGTCCCAGACTGGACTCAGAGACAGATGGGAACTGGGAGCTGGGCTCTGGAGCTGGAGTTAGGAAGGTGTGGATTGAGATCAAGGGCAGAAGAGAGTCCCCCAGGGCACCAGTCAGTGAGGAAGAGACCTGAGCCTGGTGCCCCCTCGATGCTGCCTCCTGAAGAGCCATCCATGGATGCAGTCCCTTGCTGGCAGTTGAGGTCCCCTGTCCTGTCTGCTGCTGACCCCACAGGCTGCCCCCTCTGCCACCCTGCAGCCCAGGCTGGGGCCCAAGCTGTGGCACGCCCTTGGTCTGCAGAGGAGCAAGTCTAAGGCAGAGCCTTCTGCGCCCCGCAGCCCTTGGCATGGCTCTCCCCATGGGCTTCTCCCTGCTAGAAGCAGCCCCTGGCTGTGCACAGCTGCCCTGAGCTTCAGCAAGTGCCTCAGGAGCAGAGAAGTCACAGCACTGAGCAGGATTAGTTTTGTCCTAGTTCAGACCAGGACAAGGGCCAAGAAGGGTGTATACCAAACTGGTAAGCACCTCTGCAGCTTGGAAACACTGTTTGTGTTTCACTGGCTCATGAGATTTGGTCCTGGTTGTCTTCTGGTAACCACATCATGTGAACTTCAAACTTGATAGGGAAGAAGCTGCCACCTCAGCAGCAATGGGAGGAGAAACTTGAGGAGGTCAAACAAAACTCTTGCTTTAGAACTGAGGAAAAACAGTGGAGTCTGCACCCTCCAGAATGGATTTCTCATCTAGGGAAGCCCAGGCCTTGCTGGGGGGAGCTGAGAACAAGAGGATGGCTTTGGCAGCTGGAGGGAAGGTTCAACTGAGCCTTAAAGTACTTGTCCCTGGATTTATGGGGGGGAAGCAGAGAGCTGGTTAGATCACAGGGTGTTAGGGGTTGGAAGGGACCAAAGGGATCGTTGAGTCCAACCCCCCTGCCAGAGCAGGAGCAGAGAATCCAGCACAGGTCCACAGGAACACATCCAGGCAGGGCTGGGAAGGCTCCAGAAGAAGGAGACTCCACAACCTCTCTGGGCAGCCTGCTCCAGTGCAGAAGTTTCTCCTCGTATTGAGCTGGAACCTCCTGTGCTGTAGTGTCCATCCACTGCCCCATGTCCTGTACCAGGGTGCAGCTGAGCAGAGCCTGTCCCCTCCCAGTTGATTCCCAGCCCTCAGCTATTGATAGACATTGATCAGATTCCCTCTCAGTCTTCTCCTCTCCAGACTGAACAGCCCCAGGGCTCTTGGCTTCTCCTCCCCAGGCAGTGCTGCAGTCCCTCAGTCATCCTCACAGCCTTCCCTTGGACTCTCTCGAGTAGGTTGCTGTCCCAAACATCCAGGTGGTTGGTGGTCACAGCATCACAGTATCACCAAGGTTGGAAGAGACCTCAGAGATCACCGAGTCCAGCCTGGCACCACAGACCTCATGACTAGACCATGGCACCAAGTGCCACATCCAATCCCCTCTTGAACACCTCCAGGGATGGGGACTCCACCACCTCCCTGGGCAGCACAGCCCAATGGCCAATGACTCTCTCAGTGAAGAACTTTCTCCTCACTTCCAGCCTAAACCTCCCCTGGTGCAGCTTGAGACTGTGTCCTCTTGTTCTGCTGCTGGTTGCTAGAGAGAAGAGACCAACCTCCACCTGGCTACAACCTCCCTTCAGGGAGTTGGAGAGAGCAATGAGGTCTCCCCTGAGCCTCCTCTTCTCCAGGCTAAGCAAGCCCAGCTCCCTCAGCCTCTCCTCACAGGGCTGTGCTCAAGGCCTCTCCCCAGCCTTGTTGCCCTTCTCTGGACACCTTCAAGTCTCTCAATGTCCTTCCTAACCTGAGGGGCCCAGAACTGGACACAGGACTCAAGGTGTGGCCTAAGCAGTGCTGAGCACAGGGCACAATGACCTCCCTGCTCCTGCTGGCCACACTGCTCCTGATGCAGGCCAGGATGCCATTGGCCTTCTTGGCCCCCTGGGCACACTGCTGGCTCATGTTCAGCTGCTGTCAATCAGCACCCCCAGGTCCCTCTCTGTTTGGCAGCTCTCAGCCACTCTGACCCCAGCCTGTAGCACTGCCTGGGGTTGCTGTGGCCAAAGTGCAGTCCCTGGCACTTGGATTTGTTGAATGCCATCCTGCTGGACTCTGCCCATCTGTCCAGTGGGTCGAGGTCCCTCTGCAGAGCCCTTCTGCCCTCTAACTGACCAACATCTGCTCCCAGCTTGGTGTCATCTGCAAATGTGCTGATGACTGTCTCAATGCCCTCCTCCAGATCATCAGTGAAGACGTTAAAGAGGCTGGGGCCCAGTACTGAGCTGGCTGTGGCACCATTCACCACCACTCTCTGGGCTCAGCCTCCAGCCACTTCCTAACCCAGCTCAGAGTGCTGCTGTCCAAGCCAGGGGCTGACAGCTTGGCCAGCAGTTTGCTGCGGGGGATGGTGTCCAAGGCCTTGCTGAGGTCCAGGCAGACTCCATCCACAGCCTGCCCCACATCCCCCAGGCAGTCACCTGGGCATGGAAGGAGATCAGGTTGGAGAGGCAGGACCTGCCCTTCCTAAATCCATGTTGGCCAAGGAGTGATGGCAATGAGCTGGAACAGAGCAAGTTCCACCTCAACATGAGGAGAAACTTCTGTACTGTACTGGTGATGGAGCCCCTGGAGCAGGCTGCCCAGAGAGGTGGTGGAGTCTCCTTGTCTGGAGACTTTCCAGCCCCAGCTGGATGCATTCCTGTGTGGCCTGCCCTAGGTGGTCCTGCTCTGGCAGGGGGTTTGGGCTCAGTGATCTCCAGAGGACCCTTCCCACCCCTACCACTCCAGGATTCTAGGATTATTTTATGTGCAGCTTAGCAGTTAAAGCCCACAAAATGCTCTGTGTGGATGTGGGCAGTGAGGCTGGGGAGGGGTCTGGAGCACAGCCCTGTGAGGAGAGGCTGAGGGAGCTGGGGTTGCTTAGCCTGGAGAAGAGGAGGCTCAGGGGAGACCTCATTGCTCTCTCCAACTCCCTGAAGGGAGGTTGTAGCCAGGAGGGGGTTGGTCTCTTCTCCCAGGCCTCCAGCAGCAGAACAAGAGGACACAGTCTCAAGCTGTGCCAGGGGAGGTTTAGGCTGGTGGTGAGGAGAAAGTTCTTCCCAGCAAGAGAGATTGGTCACTGGAATGTGCTGCCCAGGGAGGTGGTGGAGTCACTCTCCCTGGAGGTGTTTAAGAGGGGATTGGATGTGGCCCTTTGTGCCATGGTTGAGTTGATCAGATGGTGCTGGGTGAGAGGTTGGGCTTGATGATCTCTGAGGTCTCTTCCAGCCTGGTTGATTCTGTGGTTCCATGACTCTCTGATTCTATGATAGGACTGCCTGAGCTGCAGGCCTTGTCAGTGTGCAGCTAGGAAAACATCCAGGTGATGCAATGTGTTCTGTGGCCTTGGCCCAGCTTCCTGAGTCCTTTTGATGTGTCAGTGAGGAGAAAGCTGGAGGCACATTCCCAGCCCCCTGTGTCTCCTGGCAGCTCAGTGTCAGGGAGGTGCTTTGGCCCGTGGTGCAGTGAGTGATGCCACTCAGCTCTTGTTTGTGGCCAGCAGCCACCACCATCCCTCTTTTGAGCCTCACCAAAGGCTGATAAAACAACAAACAAGCTGAGGGGAGGCAGAAGTTTCCACCCCTCCTGGTGTGTTTTGTAGGGAATATGTTTCAAATTCCTCGAGGAGGAGAGGAGGAGGAGGAGGAGGAGGAAGAGGAGGAGGGGGCTCGGTGGAGAGGGAGACCAGGGCCACCCTGGGTCTTAAACTGGCAGCCTGGTTTCTTTTCAACTGCAGGCTGGGCTGCTGCAGGGCAGCCAGTCAGAGGGCATCTCTCTGTCACTAGTGGTGTGCCCCAGGGATCAGTGCTGGGCCCCATGCTCTTCAACATCTTTATTGATGATCTGGAGGAGGGCATTGAGTCCATCATCAGTAAATTTGCAGATGACACCAAGCTGGGGGCAGGAGTTGATCTGCTGGAGGGCAGAGAGGCTCTGCAGAGGGACCTCGACAGGCTGGACAGAGGGGCAGAGGCCAAGGGCAGGAGATTGAACACATCCAAGTGCCAGGTGCTGCACATTGGCCACAGCAACCCCAGGCAGTGCTACAGGCTGGGGTCAGAGTGGCTGAGAGCAGCCAGGCAGAGAGGGACCTGGGGGTGCTGGTTGATGGGAGGCTGAACATGAGCCAGCAGTGTGCCCAAGCAGCCAAGAGGGCCAATGGCATCCTGGGCTGCATCAGGAAGAGTGTGGCCAGCAGGAGCAGGGAGGTCATTGTGCCCCTGGACACTGCACTGGTTAGGCCACACCTTGAGTCCTGTGTCCAGTTCTGGGCCCCTCAGTTTAGGAAGGAGGTTGAGCTGCTGGAAGGTGTCCAGAGAAGGGCAACGAAGTTGGTGAGGGGTTTGGAACACAGCCCTGTGAGGAGAGGCTGAGGGAGCTGGGGTTGCTTAGCCTGGAGAAGAGGAGACTCAGGGGAGACCTCATTGCTCTCTACAGCTCCCTGCAGGGTGGTTGTAGCCAGGTGGGGGTTGGTCTATTCTCCCAGGCAAGCAGCACCAGAACAAGAGGACACAGTCTCAAGCTGTGCCAGGGGAGGTTCAGGCTGGAGATTAGGAAGAAGTTCTATACAGAGAGAGTGATTGCCCATTTGAATGGGCTGCCCGGGGAGGTGGTGGAGTCACCTTCACTGGAGGTGTTCAGGAGGAGACTTGCTGGGGTGCTTGGTGCCATGGGTTAGTTGTTTGGGTGGGTTGGATTGGTTGATGGGTTGGACGTGATGATCTTGAAGGTCTCTTCCAACCTGGGTTTATTGTATTGTATTGTATCCTATCCTGTTTATTGTCTCTCTCTCTGCCCTGCTGGCTGGGAGGCTGCTGCGGCAGGGGAGGGCTGGCACATGCCGGGGCTGTTAAAATACTTCTCCTCTGTGGAGCCCTGCCTGTCGCTTTGGAATGTCTAGCTGATAACAGTGCTGATGGGAGGAGATGTATTTATAGTAACCTTTGTCTAGACAGGAAAAATGGTTATCTGGGCAGAGGAGCAGCTGTGGCCACATCTGGCCTGCTGCTTTGGTCTTTCCTTTGTGTTTTTCGCTCCTCCTTTCTCTCCTCCTCCGGATCGGTCCTGAGTCTCTTCCACCTGCTGGTGTGTGATCCAGCAAGTCAGTGGTTAAAGTGTGTGGTGATTCTCTCTGCTCCTTCCATTCCCAGCACCCTTCTTCTCTTCCTGCCTGAGAGAGTGGGGGGAGGAGAACTGCAATTACAGCTCACCATTTCCAGCCCTGCCTTTCCAGGCTTCCCACCAGCCGGGCTCTTGGGCTGCTAAAAGCTGCCTGTTTGCAGCCCTCTCTTGGAGAAGGTTTGGAGAACATTTGGGGTTGGGAGGGACCTCCAGAGATCATAGTTTTCATAGTTTCATAGTTTCAGTTAGGGTTGGAAGGGACCACAAGGATCATCCAGTTCCAACCCCCCTGCCATGGGCAGGGACACCCCACACTAGAGCAGGGCTGCCCACAGCCTCAGCCAGCCTGGGCTTAAACATCTCCAGGGACAGGGCCTCAACCACCTCCCTGGACAACCCATTCCAGGGCTTCACCACCCTCACAGTGAAGAACTTCCTCCTCACCTCCAGCCTGAATCTCCCCACCTCCAGCTTCATTCCATTCCCCCTAGTCCTATCACTGCCTGATAGCCTGAAAAGTCCCTCCCCAGCCTTCCTGTAGCCCCCTTCAGATCCTGGAAGGCCACAATGAGGTCACCTGGGAGCCTTCTCTTCTCCAGACTGAACAGCCCCAACTCCTTCAGTCTGTCCTCACAGGAGAGCTGCTCCAGCCCTCTGCTCCTCCTCGTGGCCCTGCTCTGGACACCTTCCAGCACCTCCAGATCCCTCTTGGAATAGGGGCTCCAGAACTGGAGGCAGTCCAGTCCAAGCCCCCTGCCAGAGCAGAGCACCCAGGGCAGCTCACACAGGAGCACATCCAGGTGGGGTTGGAAAGGCTCCAGAGCAGGAGACTCCACAACCTCTCTGGGCAGCCTGCTCCAGGGCTCAGCACCCTCACAGGGACAAAGTTTCCCCTTCTGTTCCCCTGGCACCTCCTCTGCTCCAGCTTGCCCCCAGTGCCCCTTGTGCTGCCCTTGGACATCCCTGAGCAGAGCCTGGCTCCAGCCCTGCACATCTTTATCCCCAGCCATGAGGGCAGCCCTCAGGCTCAAGAGCCCCCAGCTCCCTCAGCCTGTGCTCACAGGGAGAAGTTCCACTGCCTGCAGCAGCTCTCTGCCTCCGGGCTGGACTCTGGCAGGCGGTTTCCTGAGGTCCTTCTTGACCTGAGGGGTCCAGAGCTGGCCACAATACTCCAGCTGTGGCCTGAGCAGGGCAGAGCAGAGGGGGAGGATTCTCCAGGCTTGTCCTAGTCAGTGGGTCTTAGGAGAGCATTAGGAGACAAGTGAAGAGCCAACAAAGCCTCTTGTACTTCCGAGCTCGTTTGATGTTTTGCTGCCCTGCTGAGCCTCCTGACTCCTCTTCCTCAGGCAGAGAGCTCAATCAGGAGAAGATGTTTGCTTAGCTGTGGGAGCCCCTCTATCCACTTCATAATTTTTCCTCTCTTAGACTTTAGGGATAATCCTGACTTGGCCTTTATCCTCACTGGTGTAGCTGCCCTCTACATGCCTTTTGCAATGCTCAGCAGAGTTCCTCAGTGGCAGTGACAGCTACAACCCCTGCTTGCAGGCTGAGTCTCCTCTGCTGCAGTTTAAACTCAGGGCTTTTTGTTATCCATGGCACAGCAATGTGCCCTGGAGGCCAAGAAGGCCAAGGGGATCCTGGGCTGCATTCAGAGGAGTGTGGCCAGCAGAGCCAGGGAGGTTCTCCTCCCCCTCTGCTCTGCCCTGGGGAGACCTCCCCTGGAATATTGCATCCAGTGCTGGGCTCCCCAGCTCAGGAGGGACAGGGATCTGCTGGAGAGAGTCCAAGGGAGGGCTGTAAGGGTGCTGAAGGGACTGCAGCACTGCCTGGAGAGGAGAGGCTGAGAGCCCTGGGGCTGTTCAGTCTGCAGAGGAGAAGGCTGAGAGGGATCTGATCAATGTCTATCAATAGCTGAGGGCTGGGGGTCAGGAGGGAGGGCACAGGCTCTGCTCAGCTGCACCCTGAGACAGGACAAGGGGCAGTGGATATAAACTGCAGCACAGGAGGTTCCAGCTCAACATGAAGGATTCCCAAAGGTCATCTTGTTCAACCCTCTGCCAATGCAGGATCATAGAGCCTAGCACAGGTCACACAGGAACACATCCAGATCTCCCACTGGATGAGGTTGCTCAGGGCCTTTTGTGTCATAGACATGAGTGGATTATGTTCTTCCCCTCTCCAATGACTTTTAATATCTCTGAAGCTTTCTTCAGCCATCTTCCTCCTGCCCTCAAACCTCTAGAATATGTAGCATTGGTGTATCATAGTATCAGTCAGGGTTGGAAGGGACCACAAGGATCATCCAGTTCCAACCCCCCTGCCATGGGCAGGGACACCCCACACTAATCAGGCTGCCCACAGCCTCATCCAGCCTGGGCTTAAACACCTCCAGGGACAGGGCCTCAACCACCTCCCTGCACAACCCATTCCAGGGCTTCACCACTCTCATGGGGAAGAACTTCCTCCTCCCCTCCAGCCTGAATCTCCCCACCTCCAGCTTCATTCCTTCCCCCTAGTCCTGTCACTACCTGAGAGCCTGAGCAGTCCCTCCCCAGCCTTCAATCTCTCCTTGCAGATCATACTTCTGAGTTAAGGCATCATCATTTTTCATCCCTGGAGGTACCTTGCCCAAGGCTGAACACACTGCTCTGCCTGAAGAGGGTGAGGGATTGCTTCAAGTCTCTTGGATTGTGCTGAGTTTTTTGCGTTCTACTGGCTGGGTTGGTCTGTTCTTTACAGCAGCTGAACAGGAGCCTGCAGTATGCCCAGGGGGCCAAGAGGGCCAAGGGCATCCTGGCCTGCATCAGGAACAGTGTGGCCAGCAGGAGCAGGGAGGTCATTGTGCCCTGTGCTCAGCACTGGTTAGGCCACACCTTGAGTCCTGTGTCCAGTTCTGGGCCCCTCAGGTTAGGAAAGATGTTGAGCTGCTGGAAGGTGTCCAGAGAATGGCAACAAGGCTGGGGAGGGGTCTGGAGCACAGCCCTGTGAGGAGAGGCTGAGGGAGCTGGGGTTGCTTAGCCTGGAGAAGAGGAGGCTCAGGGGAGACCTCATTGCTCTCTCCAACTCCCTGAAGGGAGGTTGTAGCCAGGTGGGGGTTGGTCTCTTCTCCCAGACAGCCAGCACCAGAACAAGAGGACACAGTCTCAGGCTGTGCCAGGGGAGGCTGGGGCTGGATGTTAGGAAGAAATTCTACACAGAGAGAGTGATTGCCCATTGGAATGGGCTGCCTGGGGAGGTGGTGGAGTCACCTTCATTGGAGGTGTTCAGGAGGAGACTTGCTGGGGTGCTTGGTGCCATGGGTTAGTTGTTTAGGTGGGTTGGATTGGTTGATGGGTTGGACGTGGTGATCTTGAAGGTCTCTTCCAACCTGGTGTATTGTATTGTATTGTATTATTGCTGTCCACAACTCCCTGAAGGGAGGTTGTAGCCAGGTGGGGGTTGGTCTCTTCTCCCAGGCACTCAGCAGCAGAACAAGAGGACACAGTCTCAAACTGTGCCAGGGGAGGGTTAGGCTGATGTCAGGAAGAAATTCTTCCCAGCAAGAGAGATTGGCCCTTGGGATGTGCTGCCCAGGGAGGTGGCGGAGTCACTGTCACTGGAAATGTTTAGGAAGAGACTGGATGGGGCACTTGGTGCCATGGTTAGTTGATCAGATGGTGTTGGGTGATAGGTTGGACTGGATGATCTCAAAGGTCTTTTCCAACCTGTTCTGTTCCAGTCTAGTCTGGTCTGGTCTGGTCTGGTCTGTTCTGTTCTACTTTACCTCTGAAAATAGCATCAGAGATGTCAAATGCTTTCTAAAATTGGGTTTGGAAATCACTCCCTTCTGTGCTCTCTACAGGGCTGAAGTGCCCTAGCCTGGAGGACAGTCCAGGTGGCTCGATGCAAACCTTTCTCTGCCCCTCTGTGTGTTGCCAGGAGTCCACCTTCTGTGTGGTCGTGCGCGGAGCCCGCCTGGGCCAGGCTGCGCTGAGCGACGTTCTGCAGGCTGGCTGCGTTCCTGTCATCGTTGCTGACTCCTACATCTTGCCTTTCTCTGAGGTTCTGGACTGGAAGAGGTTTGTGGCCTCACTGGTGTCCATCAGACCCCTGCAGAAGGGACCTTGTGGCATTGAGTGACTGGGATGAAAGCTGTGTGATGGGGGGTGGCAGGGGACAGAGCGGGGAGGAAGACTGGTGCAGGCTTGGCCCTTGGAATGTTAGGCATCCAAAAAGATGAGGGGAGGAGAGGAGGCAGAGGTGACAGCATTTGGTTGTCTGTAGCTGCTGGAGGAGTTCTCAGCCAGACTTGCTTTATTGCTTGGTGCTTGAATCCATTGAGGGCTGGGCTGGCTTTAGGCCTAGGGCAGGGTGGCTGGAAACTGCCCAGCAGAGAAAGACCTGGGGGTGTCGGTCAACAGTCAGCTGAAGATGAGGCAGCAGTGTGCCCAGGTGGCCAAGAAGGCCACCAGCAGCCTGGCCTGGATCAGCAAGAGTGTGGCCAGCAGGAGCAGGGCAGGGATTGTCCCCCTGTGTTGGCACTGCTGAGGCCACACCTTGAATCCTGGGTTCAGGTTCAGGCCCCACACTCCAAGCAGGACATTGAGGTCCTGGAGCAGGGCCAGAGGAGGGCAACCAAGCTGGGGAAGGGTCTGGAGCACAGGGCTGGGGAGGAGCAGCTGAGGGAGCTGGGGGTGTTCAGCCTGAGGAAGAGGAGGCTGAGAGGAGACCTCATTGCTCTCTGCAGCTCCCTGGGAGGAGGCTGGAGCCAGGTGGAGGTCAGTTTGTTTTCTAAGACAGCAAGCAAGAGAACCAGAGGAAAGAGCCTTCAGCAGTGTCAGTGGAGGTTTAGGTTGGACATGAGGAACAACTTCCTCACTGAACTGCTTGGCCAGCCCTGGACCAGGCTGGGAGGAGGGGGCTGGGGTGGGGAAGGAACTCAGGAGGGGCTGGGGAAGGAGGGAGGGAAGGGAGGAAGGGAAGGAGGGGCTGGGGAGGGAAGGAAGTGGTTGGGGGGAAAGAGGAAGTGCTGGAGAAGAATAAATGGGAGAGCAAACACTGCTAATAATTTTCTAGATGTGTCTTGTTAGGCTGGGGCAAGACTCTGGGTGGGAAAAGCAGTTGGACCTCTTCATGTAGAGTTTCTTTCTTCTCATCATGCTGATTGGTTTGTGGCTTATTTGTTGTTGTGGTTTTGTTTGTTTTTCCTGTAGGGCTTCTGTTGTCATCCCTGAGGAAAAGATGCATGAGATGTACAGCATCCTCCAGAGTGTCCCTCAGAGACAGATTGAAGAGATGCAGAGACAGGTGAAGGGCTGGCCTGTGCTGGGATGGGATTCACCAGGCTTTGGTTTGGGGCTGGAGGGGAGGGTCATCCAACTTGCTGAGCGAATGCAGAAGCAGCTGTTGTACCCTATGGGAGATCTGGAGCCTTCATAGAGCCAGAGAACTGTCAAGGCTGGAAGGGACCTCAAGGCTCAGCCAGTCCCAGCCCCCTGCCATGGGCAGGGACACCTCACACCACAGCAGGTTGCTCACAGCCACCTCCAGCCTGGCTGCAAACACCTCCAGGCAGGAGGCTTCCACCACCTCCCTGGGCAACCTGGGCCAGGCTCTCAGCACCCTCAGGGGCAACAACTTCTTCCTCACAGCCAATCTCAATCTCCCCACTTCTAGTTTTGCTCCATCCCCTCCAGTCCTATCCCTCCCTGACACCCTCAAAAGTCCCTCCCCAGCTCTCTTGGAGCCCCCTGCAGATGCTGGAAGGCCACCAGAAGGTCTCCTGGGAGCCTTCTCCTCTCCAGCCTGCACAAACCCCAACTCTTTCAGTCTGTCTCCAGAGCAGAGCAGCTCCAGCCCTCTGCTCCTCCTCATTCAACCCTCTTCTGTTTTCATCCTGAATATTATCAGATCCTTTTACAAAGGCAGCCCTTGGCAAGGTAAGGGCTGATGGCTTTCACCTGGAAGAGACTGGATTTAGATTAGCCATGAGGAAGAAATTCTTGCCCATGAGAGTGCTGAGGCACTGCAGCAGGCTGCCCTGAGCAGCTGTGGAGGCTCCAAGCCTGGAAGTGTTCAAAGCCAGGCTGGATGTGGGCTCAAGCAACCTGGGCTAGTAGGAAGTCCATGGTAGGGGGCCTGGAACTTTGAGTTCACTTCCAGCCCAAACCATTCTGTGATCTTGGAGCCAGGCTCTTTTCTGTGGTGCCCAGTGAGAGGACAGAGGGTAGCGGGCAGAAACTGGGACCCAAGGAGGTTCCATCTGAAGATGAGGGGAAGCTGCTTTGGTGTGAGGGTGCTGGAGGCCTGGAGCAGGCTGCCAGGGAGGTTGTGTCATCATGTGAATTGTCTTCTCCTTGCCTCCAGTTGATGCCAGTTGGTGTTGGTGTGGTTTGCTGCTCTGGATGCTGTCATTGGTTGCTTTAATCCTCAGCACAAGAGAACTTCTACTTGTGTGTGGATTTTCTCTGTGAAGAGCCTGGTGGTCAGGTCGGGGGGGCTAGGATTCAGCCATGTTCTTCTTGTAGTGGCTGGAAGAGGTAGGTGACAGTTTTTGGCCAGCAGAAGAGAGCTGCATTGAAGTATAAAGCAGGATCCTTCATCCTTGGCACTTCACTGAACCTGTTTCAAAGCAGGGAGATACATTTAGCATTAATTGATGAGGAACTGAGATGTGGGGAATGACAGAGCTGGATCTGGAGGGGGAACAATGACCTATCAGCTCTCAGGTGGCTCTTAAGGAGCCATGGGAGTGCCAGAGTCCATTTTCTGCCAAGAACTGTGAGGGTAGATCTCTGAGATCCCCTTACCCAGCCTTACTCCACCTGTCCTGTGTGTGGTCCTGGTGAAGTCAGCCCAAGATGTGGTTTGTCAGGGTGTAGCTTGCAGCTCTTGGGGCATTTCTGCTTCGAGAGAGCTAAAAGCTGCACAGCCTGGGCTGCATCCAGAGCAGCATTGCCAGAGAGCCAGAGAGGGGATTCTGCCACTTTGCTCTGCTCTGGGGAGACCTCACCTGCAGGGCTGTGTGCAGGGCTGGAGCCCTCAGCACAGCAAGGACCTGGAGCTGATGGAGAGGCTCCAGAGGAGGGACATGAAGATGCTCAGGGGGTTGGAGCAGCTCTGCTGTGAGGGCCAGGCTGAGGGAGCTGGGGGTGTTCAGCCTGGAGAAGAGAAGGCTCTGGGGAGACCTAAGAGCAGCCTGCCAGGACCTGAAGGGGGCTACAGGAAGGCTGCAGAGAGACTGTTTGCAAAGGCCTGCAGGGACAGGAGCAGGGGCAATGGCTTCAAACCAGAGCAGAGCAGATTGAGATTGGATGTGAGGAACAAGTTCTTTACCATGAGGGTGGTGGAATACTGGAACAGGTTGCCCAGGGAGGTGGTTCTTAGGCAGTATTCTACCTCCACACTTGAGAATGGAATGGAATGGAAGGGGGCTGCAAGAAGGCTGCAGAGAGACTGTTTGCAAAGGCCTGCAGGGACAGGACCAGGGCAATGGCTTCAAACTAGAGCAGAGCAGATTGAGATTGGATGTGAGGAAGAAGTTCTTTACTGTGAGGATGGTGGAACAGCCAGCTGTAGAGCAGCACCCCCAGATCTTGCTCTGCTGGGCAGTTTCCAGCCACTCTCTCTTCATTACTTTGGACTTCTTGTTGCTACTTCATCACCACCCAGCTGAAAGATCAGCAGTGGAGAGTGGGTGGAGGGCTGCACTAGGGAAGGAAGCTTCCTCCTCACATCACCACCCTGGGAGGCAGCAGACTGCCTACAGACATGGGTCTGGCCTGTCTGCCAGACCTCCTGCTTCCTTCAGAAGCAAGTCACCCGTGGCAGTGACCATGGAACACTGGCACAGGCTGCCCAGGGAGGTGGTTGAGGCTCCTTCCCTGGAGATATTCAAGGTGAGGCTGGATGAGGCCCTGGGCAGCCTGATCTAGCTGGGGCTGTCCCTGCTGGCTGTGGGGAGGTTGGGCTGGGTGAGCTGTGGAGGTCCCTTCCAGCCTGGACCATTCCATGATTCTATGTTTAACACTGGATCAGTGTGGAGAAAAGAGAGTCTCAAATTTCTTTTCACACTTCAACTCTGCTGCCAGCTTCACTTCACTCTCTGTTCAGTCTGCAAATACCAGAGCAGCCATCAGAGGTCTCCTTCCTCCTTAGTCCCTTCACACAGATGAGCCCTTTTGCTAGGCTCCACTGTTGCTGCAGGGGAAAAAAGTGACTCTGCAGTTCACTGCTCCTAGGAAAGAGTGATCTGTGCTTTATTTTATTTCTTTGACATGAAGGTGGGGATGCTGCTTGGGGGCAGGGAGTTGAGCTGTTGGAGGGTAGGAGAGCTCTGCAGAGGGACCTGGACAGGCTGGACAGATGGGCAGAGGCCAAGGGCAGGAGATTGAACACATCCAAGTGCCAGGGGCTGCACATTGGCCACAGCAACCCCAGGCTGTGCTACAGGCTGGGGGCAGAGTGGCTGAGAGCAGCCAGACAGAGAGGGACCTGGGGGTGCTGGTTGAGAGTAGGCTGAACAGGAGCCAGCAGTGTGCCCAAGTGGCCAAGAAGGCCAATGGCATCCTGGCCTGCATCAGGAAGAGTGTGGCCAGCAGGAGCAGGGAGGTCATTGTGCCCTGTGCTCAGCACTGGTTAGGCCACACCTTGAGTGCTGTGTCCAGTTCTGGGCTCCTCAGGTCAGGAAGGATGTTGAGCTGCTGGAAGGTGTCCAGAGAAGGGCAAGAAAGCTGGGGAGGGGTCTGGAGCACAGCCCTGTGAGGAGAGGCTGAGGGAGCTGGGGTTGCTTAGCCTGGAGAAGAGGAGGCTCAGGGGAGACCTCATTGCTCTCTCCAACTCCCTGAAGGGAGGTTGTAGCCAGGTGGGGGTTGGTCTCTTCTCCCAGGCCCCCAGCACCAGAACAAGAGGATACAGTCTCAGACTGTGCCAGAGGAGGTTCAGGCTGGAGGTGAGGAGGAAGTTCTTCCCAACAAGAGAGATTGGGATGTGCTGCCCAGGGAGGTGGTGGAGTCACCATCCCTGGAGGTGTTTAGGAAGAGCCTGGCTGAGGCCCTTGGTGCCATGGTTGAGCTGATCAGATGGTGCTGGGTGAGAGGTTGGGCTTGATGATCTCTGAGGTGTTTTCCAACCTGGTTAATTCTGTTCTGTTCTGAGCATGGCAAGGCTTTGAGGCCACCAGGAACAGTTTGTGAAAGCCTGCACTGAATTTTCTTGCTGTCTGGTTTCCTAAGGTCACAAAATCATCATTTCAGGAGGGTGTTTAAAGTAAGAAATGAGGAAAAAAACAGTGGCTTGTAGAAAAGCCAACAAATCCACCCACAAGGCCAAGTAAGAACCAACCTGATCCCCTCCTCTGGCAAGAGAACCTGTCCTGTGGATGTGTCTCCCTGGACTTCAGTTAAACCTTTGCCACTGCCTCCCATAGCATCCTCCTGGAGGAGCTGGCTGCTCATGGCTTGGCTGGGTGACGCTTGTGAAAGGTGTCCAAAATCATCAAGTCCAACCATTTGGCTTCAAGTCCAAGTGCCTAGGACTCTTTAGACACCTATTTCACCCCTGTGCTCTGTACCTAAAGGTCTTTCCACTTCTGTCTTTTTCTTTTCCCCCTCTTGTTGTGAGCTGAATCTGTCTCATTCCATAGTCATCTCGTCGAGGCTTTTCCTCACTGCATCCCAACGTGCCTGGAAGTCAGGCACTGGGTTAGGACAGGGAAGTGCTGTGCAGTGGTGGTAGAGGGGGTTACTGCTCTCTTTGTTTGGACTTTCCTCCTGGCTGGCTGGATTCTAGGTGAGGAGTTTATTTGCACCAGAAAGCTTTGTCTGCCCCTTGCTTACTGCCATTGCCCTCCCCACCTAACAGAGAGAGAGCTTTGCTGTGAAAGCCAGGTTGAAGATGAGGCAGCAGTGTGCCCAGGTGGCCAAGAAGGCCAAACAGCAGCCTGGCTTGGATCAGCAGGAGTGTGGCCAGCAGCACCAGGGCAGGGATCCATCCTCCTTTATTTGGCTCTGGTGAGGCCACACCTCAAATGCTGAGCTGAGTTGTGGGAGGACATTGGGGTGCAGGAGCAGGTCCCAGAGAAGGGCAAGGAATCTGGGGAAGGGTCTGGGGAGCAGGGCTGGTGAGGAGCAGCTGGGGGGGGTTTCATCAGAAGGAAAAAAGGCTGAGGGGAGACCTTTTGTTTCTCTACAACTCTCTGAAAGGAGTTTGGAGCAAGGTGGAGGTCAGTTTGTTTTCTGAGGCAGCAAACAAGAGGAAACAGCCTCAGGTGCTGTCAGTGGAGGTTTAGGTTGGACATGAGGAACAGTTTCTTGACTGAAATGCTTGTCCAGCCCTGGCCCAGGCTGCCCAGCACGGTAGTGGAGTCCCCATCCCTGGAGGGGTCTCAAAGCTGTGTAGATAGGGTGCTGAAGGCCATGGTTTAGGCCTGACACTGAGGTGTGGAGGGCACTGAGGTGCAGGAGCAGGTCCAGAGAAGGGCAATGACACTGATGCAAGGTCTGCAGAGCAGGGCTGGTGAGGAGCAGCTGGGGGTGTTTAGTCTGAAGAAAGGAGGCTGAGGGGAGACCTCATTGCTCTCTACAGCTCCCTGAAGGGAGATTAGAGGCAGATGGAGGTTGGTCTCTTCTCCCAAGCAGCAAGTGATAGGAAAAGAGGAAATGGCCTAGAGTTGCCCCAGGGGAGGTTGAGGCTGGGTGGCAGGCTGACTTCTTCACTGAAAAGAGTTCTCAAACACTGCCACAGGCTGCCCAGGGCAGTGATGGAATCCTCATCCCTGAAGGGATTGAAAGGCCACATAGATGTGGTGCTGAGGGCCATGGTTTACCACTGGTGAACCACGTTCACCACTCCTGTTAGAGAATGGTTGGACTTGATGGTCTTCAAAGTCTGTTCCAACCAAAACTCCTCTCTGATTCTGTATCCAGACTGGGAGGCTGTGGTACAAGTGTTCTTAGAACAGAGCAGAGCAGAGTAGAGTAGAGTAGAGTAGAATAGAATAGAATAGAATAGACCAGGTTGGAAGAGACCTTTGAGATCAAGTCCAACCTATCATCCAATACCACCTAATCAACTAACCCATGGCACCAAGCACCCCATCCAGTCTCTTGAACACCTCCAGGGATGGTGACTCCACCACCTCCCTGGGCAGCACATCCCAAGGGCCAATTTCCCCTTCTGGGAAGAACTTTCTCCTCACCTCCAGCCTAAACATCCCCTGGCACAGCTTGAGACTGTGTCTTCTTGTTCAGGTGCTGGGGGCCTGGGAGAAGAGACCAACCCCCACGTGGCTACAGCCTTCCTTCAGGGAGTTGGAGAGAGCAATGAGGTCTCCCCTGAGCCTCCTCTTCTGCAGGCTAAGCAAGCCCAGCTCCCTCAGCCTCTCCTCACAGGGCTGTGCTCCAGACCCCTCCCCAGCCTTGTTGCCCTTCTCTGGACACCTTCCAGCAAGACAACCTCCTTCTTAAACTGAGGAGCCCAGAACTGGACACAGGACTCAAGGTGTGGCCTAACCAGTGCTGAGCACAGGGCACAATGACCTCCCTGCTCCTGCTGGCCACACTCTTCCTGATGCAGGCCAGGATGCCCTTGGCCTTCTTGGCTGCCTGGGCACACTGCTGGCTCATGTTCAGCCTCCCATCAACCAGCACCCCCAGGTCCCTCTCTGCCTGGCTGCTCTCAGCCACTCTGCCCCCAGCCTGTAGCACTGCCTGGGGTTGCTGTGGCCAATGTGCAGCACCTGGCACTTGGATGTGTTCCATCTCCTGCCCTTGGCCTCTGCCCATCTGTCCAGCCTGGCAAGGTCCCTCTGCAGAGCCTCTCTGCCCTCCAGCAGATCAACTCCTGCCCCCAGCTTGGTGTCATCTGCACATTTACTGATGATGGACTCAGTCCACTCCTCCAGATCATCAATAATGATATTGAACAGGCTAGGGCCCAGCACTGATCCCTGGGGCACACCACTGGTGCCTGGCTGCCAGCTGGCTGTGGCACCATTCACCACCACTCTCTGGGCTCAGCCTCCAGCCAGGTCCTAACCCAGCTCAGAGTGCTGCTGTCCAAGCCAGGGGCTGACAGCTTGGCCAGCAGTTTGCTGTGGGGGATGGTGTCCAAGGCCTTGCTGAGGTCCAGGTAGACTTGAGTGCTGAAAGGAATTCTTTCCATCCTGCTTTCCTGGGGCTATCATTACATGCTGATTTTTCTCTTCTCATTTCTCATACTGCCCAACTTCAGCCAAACTGGGAGTGGTGGAGGTGTTGGAGAGGAGAAGGTCCATGAAGTTAGGTGTAGAAGGTGAGCACCCTTGAACATGGCAGCACTTTAAGGTGAATAGAAACCCTCCTTGCAATATCCCTTCTTCTCCCTAGTGTCTGGTGACAGAAGGAGAGGAAATGGCCTGAAATTGTGTCAGGGGAGCTTTATGTGGGACATGAGGAACAATTTGTTTGCTGCAGGAGTGGTCGGGGATTGGCAGAGGCTGCCCAGAGAGGTGGTTGAGTCCCCATCCCTGGAGGAGGTTTTCAAGAAACCTGTGGCCATGGTGGCACTTGGGGTTCGTGGTTTAAAGGCCATGAGGGTGTTGGCTTGGTGGCTGGCCTGGATGATCTTGGAGGTCCTTTCCAACCCAGCAACTCCGTGCTCCTAAGAGCGGCCGGGCAGCATTCCTGACTTGCATCCGTGCAGCTCTTAGGTCATCTTTCGCCTCCGAGCGTGTGCAGCGCCAAGCTCCACAGGGATGGCCATTGGGCTTAGCAAAGCCCCACCAAAACATGGGGTGGAAAGCAGGTAGCATGTTCCTGGAGTGCAATCAGCTGGATGAGCTGCTGTGGTTTCGCCAGGGCACGTCCCATGCGCCTCGGCCCTGACCCGAAGGAAAGTTCAGGCTGTGGGGTCAAAGGGAGCCGAAGCCAGAGCTGTAAATCTGTGCCTTGTTTTAGTGCCACGTTAAGCCACCGCGAGGGGCTGGCTTCCCTGAGGCCTCTCCTGCCTTTCATTTCGTCTGCTGCTTTGGCTCTTCTTTCAAGAGGGCTCTGTGGAGTCGTTTCAGCTCTTATCAGCCTGCTGACAGCTATACGAGCGCTCCGCTGGCTCTGGCCGGCCCTGCCGCTGTCAAACGGCTCGCAGCGGGGCCTGCTGCAGTTCAAGCAGAGGGCTGCTGGGCTTTTCCTCTGGGCTGGGATTTACTTCTAAGAGTCCTAGAGCTGTTTTGGTTGGGAGAGACCTTTAAGGTCATCCAGTCCAACCATTCTCTAACTGTACCAAGGCTGGTGCTGAACCGTGGCCCTCGGCGTCGTAGCTTTGCATCTTTGGAACACCTCCAGGGATGGGGATTCCACCACCTCCCTGGGCAGCCTGGGCCAGTGTGTGGCAACCCTTTCAGTGAAGGTACTTCCTGTATTGTCCAACCCAAACTTGCCCTGGTGCAGCTTGAGGCTGTTTCCTCTTGTCCTATCACTTCTTACTGCAGAGGAGAGGCCAACTCCCACCTCCCTCCAATGTCTGTGCAGGGAGCTGTAGAGAGCAATGAGGTCTCCCCTCAGCCTCCGCTTCTCCAGGCTGAACGCCCCCAGCTCCCTCAGCTGCTCCTCTCCAGCCCTGCTCTCGAGGCCCTGACTTTGAACCAGAGAGGCTCAAGTTAAGATGGATAGTTCCCAGAGATCTCAGCACAGCCAGCTTTAAGAAGGCCAAGTGCTGGGTCCTGATCTTGGGGCACAGCAACCCCATGTAGACTCCAGGCTGAACACCCCCAGCTCCCTCAGCTGCTCCTCCCCAGCCCTGTGCTCCAGACCCTTCCCCAGCTCTGGTGCCCTTCTCTGGAGCTGCTCCAGCACCTCAGGGTCCTTCCTGGGAGGGAGGGGCCCAAACCTGAGCCCAGGATTCAAGGTGTGGCCTCACTGGTGCCAAACACAGGGGGATCATCCCTGCCTTACCCCTGCTGGCCACACTTGCTGATCCAGGCCCCCTGGGCACACCCTGGCTCATCTTCAGGCAGCTCCACAGAGCTTCATTCCAGTAGCACAAGATTTTGGAGCACAGTTAGATGCTTGGGTGGGTTTTTTGTTTGGTTTTTCTTTCCAAGTCCTTTCCATGCCAATATTCAGCTTGCAGCTGCAGCTCTTCCTGTGACAGGGGACAGCTTCTGTCTCAGGGCTTCTTGAGACTCAATCAAACCGAGAGGAGCTTTCATCTGTCTGCCATTTGTGGCGTTTGAAGGAGGGCTCCTGGAGAGGCTCACCCTGCTTTAATCCTCCCAGAGTGCTTCAGCGGAGCTCCAGGTCCCCCATAAATGTCAGGCCTGGACAGTTTGCCATCTTATCAGATGCAGGGAAGTTTACTTCCAGCCCTCTCACCCCTCCCCGAGAGGAGAAGATTTGTGGCTGCAAACAGGCAAGGAAAGACAAAACCTTCCCTGGCTTCCTGCCAGGCTCACCAGGGGAGCTGTAGAATCCTTGGCACTTCTGCATGAGCCTTTCATTGCTCCCCACTCTGTCCCTCTGCAAACCTTCTGGATTCTTCTCCTACCTCAGCCTTAGTTTTCAGTCCTGTTGTCTGCTCTACCCTGTTGCTTCCCAGAAGGAAGAAAGCTTTTTGTGCTGCTTGTGTTGCAGAGTGGCTTTCGTGGCCTCTCTGAGAAAGAGCTCAGGAAGCTGAGGACGCTCACCAATGCAGCGGGCTTAGGCTCCTTGCCCTTTGTAGGCAGCTGGGGCAGGCTACAGGGAAGCCCTGCTTAGCTCCAGGTTGGAAGGACCTCCACTGCTTTCAGAGAAGAAAAGTGTGTCCAGCAGGTCTGGGGAGGTTCTCTTCCCCCTTTGCTCTGCCCTGGTGAGACCACACCTGCAGCACTGTGTCTGGTTTTGGGCTCTCCACTTCAAGAGAGAGAGAGACCTGCTGGAGAGAGTCCAACAGCTGTGAGGATGACTGGGGGGCTTGAGCATCTCTGCTCTGAAGAGAGACTGAGAGCCCTGGGGCTGATTAGTCTGGAGAACAGAAGGCTGAGAGAGGATCTGATCAATGTCTGTCAATAGCTGAGGGGTGGGTGTTAGGATGAAGGGGCCAGGATCTGTTCAGCGGTGCCCAGTGATAGTACAAGGAACAGCAGGGTACAAGCTGGAACCCCAAAGGTTCCACTTACTCATAAGGAGAAACTTTTATGGTGAGGCTGCTGGAGCCCTGGAGCAGGCTGCCCAGAGAGGTTGAGGAGCCTCCTTCTCTGGAGACTTCCAAGACCCACTTGGATGTGTTCCTGTGTGACCTGCCCTGGGTGATCCTGCTTTGGCACGAGGAGGATTGGACTGGGTGATCTCCAGAGGTCCCTTCCAACCTACCATCTTCTGTGATCTGAACCTGGTTGGTGTCGTGCACATGGAAGCAGTTTGCTCCAGAGAAGTGACCCACTGAGAATGCCTCCTCTTCCTCTTTGTTGTGGGGGGGTCCCAGAGCACTGGAGCAAGCTGCCCAGAGAGGTTGTGGAGCCTTCTTTTCTGGAGAGCTTCTCCAGGGATGTATCATAGAATCAAAGAATTGTTTTGGTTGGAGAAGACTTCATGCATCAAGGGGGAAGGGAAAGCACCTCCTTACTCATGGTTTTAACAGTTCAAGTGAAGCAAAAGACAAGCCCAGGTTGCACATGTAAATGTCCATCAGTGCTGCTCTTTGGGGGGCTGTGTAGGAGGTTTGAATGTTCACCTGGGAGATCACCTCTCTTTTATTACCAAACCTGCCTTCATGCTGCAAAAGAATGCTCCTCCATTTCAGATCAATCACAGAATGCTTTGGCTTGGAAGCCACCTTAAAGCTCATCTAGTTCCAACCCCCTTGCCCTTGGCAGGGACACCTTTAGCCAGACCAGGTTGCTTAAAGCCCCATGCAAGGTGCTTGCCGTCATGTTGATGCCTGTCAATTGTTCAGTCCAGGTAGAATTATTTCAGTCCTGTTCCTCTGCAGCAGGACCACCAGCCAGCATTCACACAACCAGCAGAATCATGGAGTTGTGGGGGTTGGAAAAGACCTCCAAGATCACTGAGTCCAGCCATCAACTCAACACCACCATGGCCATCAAACCGGGTCCCCAAGTGCCATGGCCACAGGTCTCTTGAGCACCTCCAGGGCTGGGGACTCCACCACATCCCTGGGCAGCCTCTGCCAGTCCCTGACCACTGCTGCAGGAAAGACATTTTTCCTCCTCTCCAACCCAAACCTGTCCTGGTTCAGTTTCAGGCCATTTCCTCTCATTCATCATTTCCTGAGGAGGTTGTGGATGCCTCCTCCCTATGAGTGGCAGTGCTGAGATCCAGGTTGAACGAGGCCTCGAGCAGCCTGGTCTAGGGGAAGGTGTCCCTGTGTGTGGCATGGGGGTTGGAACTAGCTGATCTTTAAGGTCCCTTCCAGCTCAAAGCACTCCATGGATCTCTGAAAAAAGCAGCACTTAACCTGAGTTTTTCCCCAGGGATGTGGAACAAAAGACCTCCATTACTGCCAGTCCTTCAGCTTTTATCCTTATGGAAGTCAGGAAGATCTGACTGTAGCCAAGCAGTGCTGGCAGTAATGGTTGTGGTGAGGTTGTCCTGTGTTGGGAATTGTGTCTGGGGGGGGGCATATATAGAATCATAGAATGCATGGAGTTGGGAGGGACCTCAAAAGATCCTGTGGTTCCAGCCCCTTGCCCTGGGCAGGCACAGCTCACACTAACCCAGGCCGCTCAAAGCTTCATCCAGCTTGGCCTTGAACACCTCCAGGCAGGGGACATCCACAGCCTCCCTGGGCAGCCTGTGCCAGTGTCTCACCACTCTCACGCTAAAGAACTTCTTCATAATCTCCAGTCTCACTCTGCCAGCTCAAAGCCATTGTCCCTCCTCCTGTCACTCCCAGCCCTTGTCAAAAGTCCCTCCCCAGCTCTCCTGGAGCCCCTTCAGGTACTGGAAGGCTGCTCTGAGGTCTCCCTGGAGCCTTCTCCTCTCCAGGCTGAACAGCCCCAACTCTCTCAGCCTGTCCCCATAGAGGAGATTCTTCAGCCCTCTGATCATCTTGGTGGTCTCCTCTGGTCCCACTCCAACAGCTCCATGTCCCCCTTACGTTGGGGGCTCCAGCTCTGGATGCAGCCCCGAGGCCGGGGTACCACAGGAGCAGAGTGGCATGGCAGAGCCAGCCCTGCTGGCCATGCAGCCCAGGCTTTGGGTGGGTATTTTTTGGGGGCCTGCCAGCACACACATAAAAAACCCCCACCTCCCAGGAAACAGAACAAAACTCTCTTCATCAAAAGCACAAGTTCTTCTTGGCCTGGAGCTTCAGCTCTGAAAGTGAGGCCCGTGCTGCTTTGTGGCTGCTGTAAGAGGCTGGTAACCTTACCTGGAGTTGTTGGGCCGGGGCTTGCTTGGGCTGCCCTTTCATGTGTGTGATTGGCACGGGCCTGCCTTTGTGTTTAGCTTCTCTAATCAAGGCCATTTAAGCTTCCCTTCTCCCAGCAGTAGAGGAGCAGGCATGGGAAAGCTCAAGCAAGAAGGATCCTGTTGCAGCAGTTGACACAAACAAAAGCAGTTGTGCCTTCCTTCGTGTTTATTTATTGATGCCTTCGTTTATGGAGGCTGGGAGGGCTGCTGGGAGTTTCCAAGCATCCTTTCTTAGGCCTGGTACAAAGGCAGGCGAGCAGGGGCAGCTGCTGAGGAGCTGGAGATGCTGCTGGAGGCTGGGCCGAGCTCACAGTGGGAAGCAGCAGTTGGGTGTAACTCAGAAAGCTGGGAAAGGTGTAAACAGATCCTCAATTTATCTGTGGAGTGGGCTCTCCAAACACTGTTTTATTGGCCAGTGGCTCCTGCTTTACTAACCTCTAACCCTTGCAGTACTCAGAGGTGCTGCCCACCAGCCAGCCTTGCCTTTGAACCCCCCTTGGCTCCTGCCACCTCAAAGGCTTGCGGGCGGGTTCCGGTGTTGTGCTTGGGACCTCGCCTCCCGGCAGGATGCCTGCAGCAGGGAAAACTGATCCACCCTCACAGCACAGACATATTTGAAGGCAAGCCCCCTGGGACTCCAAAACCTATTGCTTGCAGTTTCAGGAGCTGTCCATCATGTGTCAAGAAATGTGGTTAGAAACCTGCTCCCCACCCTCCCTCCCCCGGCCTGTGGCGGTGCAGGAGCTGGACCTTCCCTGCTATCCCAGCCACGGCCATGGGAGATGGTTGTTTCCTGGGCTGGTGTGGCTGACAGGGAATGTGGGAAGGACCCATTCAGCATGAACAAGGGTGATACAAATCCAGCAATTCTGATTTCTTCTGAGGTTAGCTGTGCCTGTCCCTTCACAGGTGTAGCCCTTGGAGTGATTCAGGGGCCCTGCAACGTCCTGGAAACAGGAGGCAAAGAGAATGAGCTGGATTTGTGTCTTTATTAATGATGGTTAAATGCTGTGAGGACAGGCTCAGAGAGCTGAGGCTATTCAGCCTGGAGAAGAGAAGGCTCTGGGGACACCTTAAGGCAGCCTGACAGGATTTGAAGTGGGCTAGAGGAGAGCTGGAGAGGGACTTTTGCAGAGTAACAGGATGAGAGGTGATGGCTTCCAACTGGAAGCAGCTGGATTTAGATGAGACATTAGAAAGAGATTCTTCCCCATGAGGCTGGTGAGGCACTGGAACACTCACTCCAAGGACACTGAGGTGCTGGAGCAGGTCCAGAGAAGGGCAGCAAAGCTGGGGAAGGGTTTCATAGTTTAGTTTCATAGTTTGTTAGGGTTGGAAGGGACCACAAGGATCATCTAGTTCCAACCCCCCTGCCATGGGCAGGGACACCCCACACTAGAGCAGGCTGCCAGAGCCTCATCCAGCCTGGTCTTAAACACCTCAAGGGACAGGGCCTCAACCACCTCCCTGGACAACCCATTCCAGGGCTTCACCACTCTCATGGGGAAGAACTTTCTCCCCACCTCCAGCTTCATTCCATTCCCCCTAGTCCTATCACTCCCTGATAGCCTGAGAACAGGGCTGGGGAGGAGCAGCTGGGGGAGCTAGGGTGGGTTAGTCTGGAGAAGAGAAGGCTGAGGGAGGTCTCATTGCTCTCTGCAACTCCCTGAGAGGAGGCTGCAGTGAGGTGGGAGCTGATCACTTCTCCCAAGTACCAGGTGATAGAACAAGAGGAAATGGCCTGAAATTGTGCCAGGGTTTGGGTTGGACATGAAGAAGAATTTCTTTGCTGCAGGAGGGGTCAGGGACTGGCACAGGCTGCCCAGGGAGGTGGTGGAGTGCCCATGACTGGAGCTGTTCAAGAAACCTGTGGCCGTGGCACCTTGGGACATGGTTTGATGGCCGCGGTGGCGTTGGGGTGATGGTTGGGCTGGGTGGTCTTGGAGGTCAACTCAACCAATTCCATGATTGTAAGAGCAGCCAGAGCCATCAAGGAGGGAAAGCATTTCAGCAGAGTTCCTCCAGCCCTTGTGAAACTGGTTCTATTTGAAGGCCTCATAAACCTTCTGGAGTCGTTTTGAGAAGGCTGAACCCCTGCAGTGGGGCAGAACCCGGCAGCGTCTCGGCGCCTGGCCCGAGAGCCGGAGCACTGCAGCTTCATGGGCAGTTAACTTTTACTGCTCTTGGGTGAATCTTGTGTTGCTGACCAGCTCCCACCCAGTCACAGGCTGGGAAAAGACAGGAGGCTGGGAAGTTGCTTTCCTGGACTGGATCTAAGCGTGACAGAAAGTATTTCTTTCCCTTGCCTCATGCCTCTTGTTTTCCTTCTCCCGAGCTCTGACTCTGCTCTGCCTTGCACTCTGCACCAGAGCACCGTTAGTGGCATTAACGCTGGAACTACTAAACCTGCAATGAATAGGCTTTGTAACCTGATGCTCTGCTGCCTTGTCAAGAGCTTATCCAGGGATGCAAGGCCCCCATGTGTGTTTATGTCTAAGGAAAATAACACCTTGCCTCAATAAAAGGGACTTTCTGGCAGCAGCTTCCCCTGGTGCTGTGTCCTGCTGCCTCTTGGCTGCTAGGAAAATAACTAATAAGGATTCTGTCCCATGGAAGAGGATTTCTGCCTCTGCATTCTGCCAGTCTGTGCTGAATGTGAGAGCAGCTGATGTCGTTTGCCTGGCCCTGAGCAAAGCCTTCGACACTGTCCCGCCCCACATCCTGGTCTCCAGGCTGGTGACACATGGGTGTGATGGGTGACCACTAGATGGATACAGAACTGGCTGGATGGCTGCACCCAGAGAGTGGCTGTCCATGGGTCCATGTCCCAGTGGAGGCCAGGGACAAGCAGAGGCCCTCAGGGATCAGTCCTGGGACCAGGCTTGTTCAACATCTCTGTGGGTGCCATGGGCAGTGGCAGTGAGTGCAGCCTCAGCAAGGGTGCTGCTGACACCAAGCTGTGTGGTGCAGCAGACAGCTGGAGGGAAGGGATCCATCCAGAGGCACCTGGACAGGCTGGAGAGGTGGGCACAAGCCAACCTCAGGAGCTTCAACAAGACCAAGGGCAGGCTCCTGCAGCTGGGTGGAGGCAACCCCAGGCACAAATGCAGGCTGGGCAGGGACTGGCTGGAGAGCAGCCCTGAGGAGAGAGACTTGGGGGTGCTGGGGAGGAGAAGCTCCCCAGGAGCTCTCAGGGGGCACTTGCAGCCCGGAAAGCCAATCAGAGCCTGGGCTGCAGCAGGAGAAGTGTGGCCAGCAGGGCAAGGGAGGGGATTCTCCCCCTCTGCTCAGCCCTGCTGAGACCCCACCTGCAGTACTGCCTCCAGTTCTGGAGCCCCTATTGCAAGAGGGATCTGGAGGTGCTGGAAGGTGTCCAGAGCAGGGCCAGGAGGAGGAGCAGAGGGCTGGAGCACCTCTGCTGTGAGGACAGACTGAAGGAGTTGGGGCTGTTCAGTCTGGAGAAGAGAAGGCTCCCAGGTGACCTCATTGTGGCCTTCCAGCATCTGAAGGGGGCTACAGGAAGGCTGGGGAGGGACTGCTCAGGCTATCAGGGAGTGATAGGACTAGGGGGAAGGGAAAGAAGCTGGAGGTGGGGAGATTGAGGCTGGAGGTGAGGAGGAAGTTCTTCCCCCTGAGAGTGGTGAAGCCCTGGAATGGGTTGTGCAGGGAGGTGGTTGAGGCCCTGTCCCTGGAGGTGTTTAAGCCCAGGCTGGATGAGGCTGTGGGCAGCCTGCTCTAGTGTGGGGTGTCCCTGCCCATGGCAGGGGGGTTGGAACTGGATGATCCTTGTGGTCCCTTCCAACCCTGACTGATACTAAAGTAGAAGCACAGAACTGTTTTAGTTGGAGATCATCCACTCCACTCCAGCCATCAAGCCAGCACTGCCCTGGCCACTGTGTCCCCAAGTGCCATGGCCACAGGTTTCTTGAAACACCTCCAGGGATGGTGACTCCAGCACCTCCCTGGGCAGCCTGTTCCAATGCCTGACACCAATTGCTTGTTGCTTGTGGCCTTGGTCTCTCCCTTGGGGTGAGAGGAGAGTTTTAGCTCTGATTCTTTCAGGCTTTGGCTCTCATGGTGATGCTGTCTTGGCTGTGTAAAACCTTCTGCAGAAATGAAATCCAGGCAGATTGATAAGTGATGTCTAAAACCTGCCCAGATGTGATCTTCACAGGGTCACAGAATGTTAAGGCCTGGAAGGGACCTCCAGAGATCTTCCAGTCCAACCCCCCTGCCAGAGCAGGAGCAGAGAATCCAGCACAGGTCACACAGGAACACATCCAGACAGGGCTGGGAAGGCTCCAGAGAAGGAGACTCCACAACCTCTCTGGGCAGCCTGCTCCAGGCCTCACAGGGAAGAAGTTCCTCCTCATGTTGAGCTGGAACCTCCTGTACTGCAGCTCACATCCATTGCCCCTTGTCCTGTCCCAGGGTGCAGCTGAGCAGAGCCTGTCCCTGTCCCTCCCTCCCGACCCCCAGCCCTCAGCTATTGATAGACATTGATCAGATCCCTCTCAGCCTTCTCCTCTGCAGACTGAACAGCCCCAGGGCTCTCAGCCTCTCCTCCCCAGGCAGTGCTGCAGTCCCTTCAGCATCCTTGCAGCCTCCCTTGGGCTCTCTCCAGCAGATCCCTGTCCCTCCTGACCTGGGGAGCCCAGAGCTGGATGCAATATTCCAGGGGAGGTCTCAGCAGGGCAGAGCAGAGGGGGAGGAGAACCTCCCTGGCTCTGCTGGCCACACTCCTCTGCATGCAGCCCAGGACCCCCTTGGCCTTCTTGGCCCCCAGGGCACATTGCTGTGCCATGCAGACCTTGCTGCCCCCCAGCACTGCCAGCTCCTTCTCCAGGGGGCTGCTCTCCAGCAGATCCCCTCCCAGCCTGTGCTGCTGCAGTTCATTCTCCATTCCCAGCTGCAGGACTCTGCTCTCATCCTTGTTGAGCCTGATTCAATAAATGCACAACTGACAGTCTTGGGCCACCTGCTCTGGGAGGCTCTGCTTTAACAGGGGGGTTGAACTGAATGATCTCTAGAGGGCCCTTCCAACCCCCACCCTGGTGGGATTCTGGGCTCCTGTGTTAAAGCTGTGCTCAGACCTATGGCCATTGGTCTTGTAGATGTGGACAAGGAAAATGTGTTTGGGGGGTTGGGGTTTGTTTTTTGTTGCTGTTTCTCTCTCTCCCTCTCTCTCCTGTATCCTAAATGTGTTCATGGGACTTTTATCCCTCCTGGCTATTTGCTGCATTCCACCCTCAGCTTTCCAACCACACCAAGCAGAGCAGAAAATGCATTTCAAATGGAATGGATGTCCAGAAGGGCTTCCCCAAAACGTTTAGCAGCTTTGCCTGCTGAGCAGCAGCCACCAGCAAGCCACCTTAATCAGTTCTGCTTTATGAAAGCAAACAAGGTGGGGAGGAAGTAACAAGACCCTGAAACATCTGTTTGGAGACTTCCAATCCCCTCAGAAGGTTTTGAGTTCTGCCTCTAAAGAAACACAGCCCCCAAAAATTACAACCAACTGTGGGAACATTTTCTAGCTCCCTGCCACAAGAATGAATTACATAAATATTAGTGCCTAGAAAGTAAATTCCCTCTGCCCTCTCCTCCAGCTTGCCTTCCCTGTCAAGGTGTGTCCCTGCCTGACGTTGCAAACATGCTCCCAGCAGGGGGAAGCTCAGCCAGGTCCATCTGAGTCTCGCTTGTTATGAAGCTGGGTAGTTGGAGCTCTCACAGGGGTCTCCAAGGGCTGGAAGCCCTCTGCTGTGAGGCCAGGCTGAGAGAGCTGGGGCTGTGCAGCCTGGAGAAGGCTCCCAGGAGACCTTCTGGTGGCCTTGCAGTGCCTCAAGAGGCTGAGCAGAACGCTGGGGACAGAGCGTTGGGCAGGGCCTGATGTGAGAGGACAAGGGGGGATGGTTTGAGCTGAAAGAGAGAGATTTGGACTGGAGAGAAGAAAAGAGTTTTGTTTACAGTGAGACCCTGGCCCAGGTTTTCCAGAGAGATTGTGGAAGCCCCATCCCTGGAACTGCTCCAGGTCAGGGTGTTTGGGGCTGTGAGCAACCTGCTCCAGTTGCAGATGTCCCTGCTGGCTGGGGGGGGTTGGCCTGGGTGACCTTTAGAGGCTCCTTCCAAGCCAAACTCTTCCATGGTTCTGTAGTTCAGTATTGATTAACATGGTTAGATCATTATGGGAGTGCTGTCCCCTAGTAACAATGAAAGGCAGAGTGCTGTGGCTATCTCACTAATCAATAGCTCCTTGATTGCTTTCTGGAGTTATAGGTCAAAAGGTTACATAAAGGAATTTCTCCTTATTTCAGGCTGCTGTTAGCAGTGATTCTAACAGGAGGAAGAACTTCTAACCCCACAGCAGCTTGCCCAGGATCACAATAGCCAGGGGGGGTTGGAATCCCCTCACTGGGCAGCCTGCTCCAGGGCTTCAGCCCCCTCACAGCAAAGAAACCTCCTGGGTTCTAGTTTGTGTCCTGTTGCTGGGCACCACTGGCAAGAGCCTGGCCCCAGCCTTTTGTCCCCCAGCCCTTCAGCTCTTGCTGAGCATTGAGCAGGTTCCCCCCTCTGGCTGCTCTTCATTCCAGCCTGTGTTGGCAACCAGCTTGGATTAACACCTGCAAACAGTTATTTTACAAGCACTGCTTCTTTTCTGGAAGGCTTGGGAAGGTGTTTGCTTGGTGGGGTCCATGACTGGTGAGTCTCTCAACCTGTCTTTAATAGTCATAGATTGACAGAATGGTTTTGGTGGGAGGGAGCCTTAAAGACCATCCAGTTCCATCCCTCCTGCCACGGGCCAGGGACACCTCCCACCAGCCCAGCTTGCTCAGGGCCTCATCCAGCCTGGTCTTGAGCACCTCCAGGGAGGAGGCAGCCACAGCCTCCCTGGGCAGCCTGTGCCAGAGTCTCCCCACCCTCACCTACTCTCCAGTCTCAATCTCTCCTCTTCCAGCTCTTCTTCTTGTCACTCCAGGCCCTTGTAAATGTCCCTCCCCAGCCCTCCTGCAGCCCCATTCAGGCACTGGAAGGCTTCTCCAAGGTCTCCCTGGAGCTGTCTCCAAGGCTGAACAGCCCCAGCTCTCTCAGCCTGTCCCCATAGGGGAGGTGCTCCAGACCTCTGATGATTTTTGTGGCCTCCTCTGCACCTGCTCCAGCAGCTCCAGGTCCCTCTTGTACTGGGGCACCAGAACTGGGGGCAGTGCTGCAGGTGGGGTCTGAGCAGAGCAGAGCAGAGGGGCAGAATCCCCTCCCTGTGCTGCTGCTCTCCCTGCTCTGGCTGCAGCTCAGCTCACAGCTGGCTCTGGGCTGCCAGGGACCACTGCTGGCTCCTGGAGAGTTTGTCACCACCTGACAATGAGTGAAGCTGAGGTGGGGAGATTCAGGCTGGAGGTGAGGAGGAAGTTCTTCCCCCTGAGAGTGGTGAAGCCCTGGAATGGGTTGTGCAGGGAGGGGGTTGAGGCCCTGTCCCTGGAGGTGTTTAAGCCCAGGCTGGATGAGGCTGTGGGCAGCCTGCTCTAGTGTGGGGTGTCCCTGCCCATGGCAGGGGGGTTAGAACTGGATGATCCTTGTGGTCCCTTCCAACCCTGGCTGCTACTATGACACCATGACACCCCCAAGGCCTTCTCCTCGAGGCTGCTCTCAGCCACTCCTTGCCCAGCCTGGATTTGTGCTTGGGGATTGCCAAATCTAGCCTGGACATACTGATGTTAAGAAGTGGCCTTTAAGTTCCACCTCTTAGGCTACATGCTTTTGTTTGGCTGTTTATCTGCACTAAATTCCTCTACCTTGGAAGAACTGAGTACAGCAGCACTTTGTCCTGCCCTGTGGTCAAACAGAGAGGAAAAGGATGGTCTAAGGTAGCAGAAAGATTCCTTTGAGTCTTCTCACTCTACTTAACCACTCCCAAAGTACTGCTGCTGCTGCTTTTTCTCAGCTGCAGGTCCTGGTGTTTTGAGGGCTGGAGTGTGAAGCCTTTGAGATCTATCCCATGGTGTATCTGAGATATTTCCATAGGGCTTGAAGGCTTCGTGCTCCACCCCACCCCTCTTGATCAATTTCCATCCAGGCAGGTTGGGCATGCAAGCCCAAACTGGTTATGAGGCAGGAAGGTACAGAATGGCTCAGGTTGGAAGGGACCTCAGAGATCATCTGCTCCAACCCCCCTGCCGTGGGCAGGGACACCTCCCAGCAGCCCAGGCTGCTCAAGGCCTCGTCCAGCCTGGCCTTGAACACCTCCAGGCAGGAGGCAGCCACAGCCCCCTGGGCAGCCTGTGCCAGAGCCTCACCACCCTCCTCCTGCAGAAGCTCTTCCTCAGCTCCAGTCTAACCCTGCCCTCCCTCAGCTTCAAACCATTCCCCCTTGCCCTGTCTCCAGACCCCCTGAGGTAAGTCCCTCTGCAGCCTTCCTGGCAGAGCCCTTCAGGTGCTGGCAGGCAGCCCTGAAGCCCCCCTGAGCCTTCTCCAGGCTGAGCCCCTGAGGTGCAGCAGGGGCGCTCCAGCTCTCACAGCAGCGTTGTGGCCCTCCTCTGCCCTCAGGTGTCCTTCTCATGCTGGGAGGCAGCAGCACTGGAGGCAGGGTTGGAGGGGGGACTCTCACTGGGCCTGTGTGACCTTCTCTTTGCAGGCCAGGTGGTTCTGGGAGGCCTATTTTCGCTCGATGAAAGCCATTGCTCTCACCACCCTTCAGATCATCAACGACAGAATTTACCCCTATGCTGCCATCTCCTATGAGGAGTGGAATGATCCCCCAGCTGTGGTGAGTAGACATCTGCTTGCTTTCCCCACAGAACAAGTGGTGAGGTTGTTTTGGGGGTCTCAGCTTGTTTCCCTTGCATAAAAACTCAGTGCTGTGGAACTTGGCAATGATTCTGCCTGGGTGTGGTGTGCTGGGGGCCTGGGCAGAGGAGTTGAGAGGGTGTTCTAAGGACAGCTGGCAAGCTAACATTTTAGATCCTGGCAAACTTTCACCTTCTGCTGTTGCACAGGCTGAAAAACTGCATTTTTATGGAATCACAGAACCCCCCTGCCATGGGCAGGGACACCTCACACCACAGCAGGCTGCTCACAGCCACCTCCAGCCTGGCTGCAAACACCTCCAGGCAGGAGGCTTCCACCACCTCCCTGGGCAACCTGTGCCAGGCTCTCACCACCCTCATGGGCAACAACTTCTTCCTCACAGCCAATCTCAATCTCCCCACTTCTAGTTTTGCTACATCCCCACCTGTCCTATCCCTCCCTCACACCCTCCAAAGTCCCTCCCCAGCTCTCTTGGAGCCCCCTGCAGATCCTGGAAGGCCACCAGAAGGTCTCCTGGGAGCCTTCTCCTCTCCAGCCTGCACAACCCCAACTCTCTCAGGCTGTCTCCAGAGCAGAGCAGCTCCAGCCCTCTGCTCCTCCTCCTGGCCCTTCTCTGGACACCTTCCAGCCCCTCCAGAGCCTTTCTGGCACAGAGGCTCCAGAGCTGGACCCAGAGCTCCAGCTGTGGTCTGAGCAGAGTGGAGCAGAGGGGCAGAATCCCCTCCCTGGCCCTGCTGGGCCACACTTCTGCTGCAGCCCAGGCTCTGCTTGGCTCTCTGGGCTGCAAGTGCTGACTGCTGGCTCCTGCTGAGCTATTTCTGTCTGTTTTCATGCAGACACACAGAGCCAGACATCTCTTTGTTCCTGGGGACTTACTAGGGCCTCAGTGCTCTTCCAAAACAATAAGGAGAGTGGAAGTGCTCCCTGGAAATATTGAAGATCTTAAACTGTCTGCCAGGCTCTATCATATCTTTCTCTCTTTGCTCTCTCCTTAATATCTCTAGTGATCATCTGGATGAGGGAAACAAGGACTCCTTTAGTCTGGAGATGTCTCCCAAGCTGGGTGGCAGTGTTGACCTGCTTGAGGGTAGGGAGGCTCTTCAGGGGGACCTGAACAGTCTGGATCAATGGACTGAGGCCGATGGGATGAGGTTCAACAAGGCTGAGTGCTGGGTCCTGCACTTGGGTCACAACCACCCCATGAACATGCCAGGCTTGGGGAAGGGTCACTGGAAAATGCCCAGTGGAAAAAGGACTAGGGGGTGCTGGTTGGTAGCTGAAGATGAGGCAGCAGTGTGCCCAGGTGGCCAAGAAGGCCACCAGCATCTCACCCTGGGCTGGCAAGAGTGTGGCCAGCAGGAGCAGGGCAGGAGTCAGCCCCCTGCATTCAGCACTGCTGAGGCCAGACCTTGAGTCCTGGGCTCAGTTTTGGGCCCCTCACTGCAAGAAGGACATTGAGAGGCTGCAGCAGGTCCAGAGAAGGGCAGCAAAGGTGGGGAAGGGTCTGGGGAACAGGGCTGGGGAGGAGCAGCTGGGGGAGCTGGGGGTGTTCAGCCTGGAGAAGAGGAGGCTGAGGGCAGACCTCATTGCTCTTTGCAGCTCCCTGACATTTCAGAGTGAGGTGGGGCTTGGTCTCTTCTCTCCAGTAGCAAGTAACAGACAAGAGGAAATGGCCTCCAGTTGCACCACAGCTGGTTTGGGTTGGACATGAGGAACAATTCCTTTCCCCAAAGTGTTGTGCAGCCCTGGGGCAGGCTGCCCAGGGCAGTGGTGGAGTCCCCATCCCTGGAGGGGTTGGAGAGCCCTGGGGCTGTGGTGCTAAGGGCCATGGTTTGGTGGTGGACATGGAAATCATAGTATCAAAGTAGTATCAGTCAGGGTTGGAAGGGACCACAAGGATCATCTAGTTCCAGCCCCCCTGCCATGGGCAGGGACACCCCACACTAGAGCAGGCTGCCCACAGCCTCATCCAGCCTGGGCTTAAACACCTCCAGGGACAGGGCCTCAACCACCTCCCTGCACAACCCATTCCAGGGCTTCACCACTCTCAGGGGGAAGAACTTCCTCCTCACCTCCAGCCTGAATCTCCCCACCTCCAGCTTCATTCCCTTCCCCCTAGTCCTGTCACTACCTGAGAGCCTGAGCAGTCCCTCCCCAGCCTTCCTGTAGCCCCCTTCAGATCCTGGAAGGCCACACTGAGGTCAGCTGGGAGCCTTCTCTTCTCCAGGCTGAACAGCCCCAACTCCTTCAGTCTGTCCTCATAGGAAAGAGCTGGGGTTGGGTTAATGCTTGGACTCAATGCTTGCACCCTAACCAATTCTGTGACTGATGGAGTCCCAATGTAGTTAATTCTTTCTGTCCCTGCATAGTTTTTGCATAGTTTCTGTGGTGTAGACACTGAAGATCAGTTCGGGGGGGGGGCGGGGGGGGTTATTAGGTTCTGATTGAAAGAAAAGTTTGACTTGCTGAACCCACTTCTGTTCAGTGCAGACACAGGAGCAGCACTGAGCCTTCTGCAGCAGGCAGCTGCTTCTGGCTGCTTTGTACCAAAGGATTTTCATGCAGTCAGTTCATTTTGTCTGCATCAAATCATGGGGGTAGTGGTTGAGAGTAGGCTGAACATGAGCCAGCAGTCTGCCCAGAGGCCAAGAAGGCCAAGGGCATCCTGGCCTGCATCAGGAAGAGTGTGGCCAGCAGGAGCAGGGAGGTCATTCTGCCCTGTGCTCAGCACTGCTGAGGCCACACCTTGAGTCCTGTGTCCAGTTCTGGGCTCCTCAGGTTAGGAAAGCTGTTGAGCTGCTGGAAGGTGTCCAGAGAAGGGCAAGAAAGCTGGGGAGGGGTCTGGAGCACAGCCCTGTGAGGAGAGGCTGAGGGAGCTGGGGTTGCTTAGCCTGGAGAAGAGGAGGCTCAGGGGAGACCTTCTTGCTGTCTGCAACTCCCTGCAGGGAGGTTGTAGCCAGGTGGGGGTTGGTCTCTTCTCCCAGGCAGCCAGCACCAGAACAAGAGGACACAGTCTCAAGCTGTGCCAGGGGAGGTCTGGATGTTAGGAAGAAATTCATTCCAGGCAGAGAGGTTGGCCCTGGGGATGTGCTGCCCAGGGAGGTTGTGGAGTCCCCATCCCTGGGGGTGTTCAGGAAGAGCCTGGCTGAGGCCCTTGGAGCCATGGTGGAGTTGATCAGCTGGTGCTGGGTGAGAGGTTGGACTGGCTGCTCTCTGAGGTCTTTCCCAACCTGGTTAGCTCTGTATTCTGTATGGAAAATCAGTTGTGTTTTTTTTCCCTAACAAAGCCAAACTTGGTAACTCTCTCAAGTTAGGAGGGTAGGGAGAGAGCCTCTCTGCTAGCTGGGCAGAAGCAGCAGGCTGAGGAGCAGGGTGTGTTTTCTGTCAAACTTCACAGGCTTACAGAGTCAAGGGCTAGACTCCTAGAGTTTGGGTTGGAGAAAACCTTTCAGATCATCCACTCCAACCATTCTCTACCTCTGCCAAGCCTGGTGCTGAGCCATGGCTGTCAGCACCACCTCCCTGCCTCTCTGAAACCCTTCCAGGAATTGGGATTCAGATACCTCCCTGGGGAGCCTCTGCCAGTGCTAAACACCCTTTTGGTGAAGAACTTTTCTTCTAAGGTCCAACCTAAACCTCCTCTGGTGCATTTCCTCTTGTCCTATCAGTGAGTACTTGGGAGAAGAAACAGACCTCCTACCCACCCCAGCCTCCTTTCAGGGAGCTGCAGAAAGCAGGGAGGTCTCCTCTCAGCCTCCTCTTCTCCTCCTCTTCTCCCCCAGCTCCCTCAGCTGCTCCTCACCAGCCCTGTGCTCCAGTCCTTGGCCCAGCTTCGTTGCCCTTCTCTGAACCCAGCTGAACAGTTGTTGGCAAAGGCTTAGAAGGTCATGGCAGGGTTTCAAAAGATGATTTTCATTTGCCTAGCCACAAAGACCAGGGATCTAGTGGAGAGAAAATGTGTCACCTGCCAGGATGTATGAAAGAAATCATGCTACCCAAGAATCCCAGACTCCCAGCATGCTGGGGGTAGGGAGGGACCTCTGAGCTCACCCAGTCCAACCCCCTGCTAAAGCAGGGCACCCCCAGCAGCTTGCCCAGGAGCACAGTGGCATGGGGGGGTTGGAAGCTCTCCACACAAGGAGACTCCACAACCTCTCTGGGCAGCCTGCTCCAGGCCTCCAGCACCCTCACAACAAGGAAGTTTCTCCTCCTGTTTGGGTGGAACCTCCTGGGTTCCAGTTTGTGCCCCTTGCCCTTTGTCCTGTCCCTGGGCACCACTGACAAGAGCCTGGCCCCAGCCTCTTGAGTGCCACCCTGTAGGTATTGATAACGATGAGCAAACCTGCCTGGACAGTGTGATCCTGCACAATCTGCTCTGAGTGAGCCTGCATCAGCAGGGGGCTTGAACTAAGTGGTGTCCAGAGTTCCCTTCCAACCTGGGAAGCTCTTGGCTCCCTGCCATCATGTGGGACACCTTGGACAACTTTCTTTTCCTGGAGGCCATTGGGTGGTGCAGTCTGTAAGGTGCCTGCCCTCTGGTCCCTTCAGTCACTCTTGGGGTGCACCCAAATAAGTTTGGGCCATGGGACCCTGTCTTGCCTTGTTTTGCCACCAGCTTTGGGGCTCTGTAGCTTTTGTTATGGTGGGAGAGTTCTCAGTCTGCTTGTGTTCACTGATGCCTTGAATCACAGAATCACTGAATGGTTTGGCTTGGAAGGGACCTTTCAAGGTGATCTTGTTCAACCTCCCCAGGCTGAGCAGGGACATCTGCAACTGGAGCAGGCTGCTCAGAGCCTGACCTGGAATGGTTCCAGGGGTGGGGCTTCTACCACCTCTCTGGGCAACCAGGGTCTCAGCACTCTAATGACTCTCATCATTTGACTCTGCTCTGGGGAGACCTCACCTGCAGGGCTGTGTGCAGGGCTGGAGCCCTCAGCACAGCAAGGACCTGGAGCTGATGGAGAGGCTCCAGAGGAGGGCCATGAAGATGCTCAGGGGGTTGGAGCAGCTCTGCTGTGAGGCCAGGCTGAGGGAGCTGGGGGTGTTCTGCCTGGAGAAGGCTCTGGGGAGACCTAAGAGCAGCCTGCCAGGACCTGAAGGGGGCTACAAGAAGGCTGCAGAGAGACTGTTTGCAAAGGCCTGCAGGGACAGGACCAAGGGCAGTGGCTTCAAACTAGAGCAGAGCAGATTGAGATTGGATGTGAGGAAGAAGTTCTTTACCATGAGGGTGGTGGAACACTGGAACAGGTTGCCCAGGGAGGTGGTTCTTAGGCAGTATTCTACATCCACACTTCAGAACAGAATAGAAGAGAATAGAATAGAATAGAATAGAATAGAATAGAATAGAATAGAATAGAATAGAATAGAATTAACCAGGTTGGAAAAGGCCTTTAAGATTATCAAGTCCAACCTCTCACCCAACATCATCTAATCAACTCAACCATGGCACCAAGTGCCTCAGCCAGGCTCTTCCTGAACACCCCCAGGGATGGTGATTCCACCACCTCCCTGGGCAGCACAGCCCAAGGGCCAACCTCTCTGCCTGGAAAGAAATTCTTCCTAACATCCAGACCTCCCCTGGCACAGCCTGAGACTGTGTCCTCTTGTTCTGGTGCTGCTGCCTGGGAGAAGAGACCAACCCCACCTGCTACAACCTCCCTAGTTGCAGGGATTGCCGACAGCAAGAAGGTCTCCCCTGAGCCTCCTCTTCTCCAGGCTAAGCAACCCCAGCTCCCTCAGCCTCTCCTCACAGGGCTGTGCTCCAGACCCCTCCCCAGCTTTCTTGCCCTTCTCTGGAAACCTTCCAGCAGCTCAACATCTTTCCTGACCTGAGGAGCCCAGAACTGGACACAGGACTCAAGGTGTGGCCTAACCTTTGCAGTGTCCAGGGGCAGAATGGACTCCCTGCTCCTGCTGGCCACACTCTTCCTGATGCAGGCCAGGATGCCATTGGCCTTCTTGGCCCCCTGGGCAGACTGCTGGCTCATGTTCAGCCTACTCTCAACCAGCACCCCCAGGTCCCTCTCTGCCTGGCTGCTCTCAGCCACTCTGCCCCCAGCCTGGTGCACTGCCTGGGGTTGCTGTGGCCAATGTGCAGCACCTGGCACTTGGATGTGTTCAATCTCCTGCCCTTGGCCTCTGCCCATCTGTCCAGCCTGGCAAGGTCCCTCTGCAGAGCTCTTCCATCCTCTAACAGATCAACTCCTGCCCCCAGCTTGGTGTCATCTGCACATTTACTGATGATGGACTCGATGCCCTCCTCCAGATCATCAATCAAGATATTAAATAGGCTGGGGCCCAGCACTGATCCCTGGGGCACACCACTGGCTGCCAGCTGGCTGTGGCACCATTCACCACCACTCTCTGGGCTCAGCCTCCAGCCAGTTCCTAACCCAGCTCAGAGTGCTGCTGTCCAAGGCAGGGGCTGCCAGCTTGGCCAGCAGTTTGCTGTGGGGGATGGTGTCCAAGGCCTTGCTGAGGTCCAGGCAGACTCCTTCCACAGCCTGCACCACATCCCCCAGGCAGTCACCTGGGCATGGAAGGAGATCAGGTTGGTCAGGCAGGACCTGCCCTTCCTGAATCCATGCTGGCTGGGCCTGAGCCCTTGGCCATCCTGTAAGTGCTGTGTGACTGCACTCAGGATGACTGCTCCATCACCTTGCCTGGCACTGAGGGCAGGCTGCCAGGCCTGGGATTCCCTGGCTCATCCGACCTGCCCTGCTTGTGGATGGGCACCACGTTGGCAGCTTCCAGTCTTCTGGGACCTCTCCAGTGAGCCAGGACTGCTGAAAAATGATGGAGAGTGGCTTGGCAGCTCATCTGCTGCTCTCTCAGCACCCCAGGATGGATCACATCCGGTCCCATGGCCTTGTGGGGGTCCAAGCAGCTCAGAAGATCTCTAACTGCCTCCTGGAGCAGCGGGAAACCCTGCAGCTCCCTGGCTCCTTCTGCCAGCTCTGCAGGCCAGCTGTCTGGAAGACATTCTGTCCTGCTAGTAAAAATGGAGGCAAAGAAGGTCTTAAGCACCTCTGCCTTTTCCTCATCCTTTGTTACAGTATTCCCCTCATGCCCACCCAGGAGTGGAGGTTGTCCTTGCCCTGCTCTTGCTGTTGATGTATTTATAGAAGGACTTTTTGTTGTCCTCCACAGCAGAGGCCAGGCTGAGCTCCAAATGGGCTTTTGCCTCCCTCATTTTCTTCCTACAAGACCTAGCAACATCCTTAAGCATTCCATGGGTCACCTCTCCTTCCTTCCAAAGGTGATACCTCCTCTTTTTTTCCCTTAGTTGTATTAGAGGCTCATTGCCCATCCAGGCCATCTGCCCCGGGGCTCATCTCCAGCACATTGGCACAGCCTGTTCTGAGCCTTCAAGAGTTGCTTCTTGAGGTAGGCCCAGCCCTCCTGGACCCCTTTGTTTTTGAGGGCTGTTTCCCTTCTGAGTTAGTGCCTTGAGGAAGCTGAGGTCTGCCCTCTGGAAGGCCAGGGTGGAGGTTTTGTTGCTGCCCCTCTTGGCTTGAGGGCGCATTGAGAATTCAGCTGTGTCGTTTTCAGCCTGCAGTCAAGCTAAGAGGGGCAGCAACAAAACCTTGAGGAAAGCAGGCACAGGAGAGCTGCACCCTGAATCTTGCCCTGTGTCCATGTCCATGCCCATGCCTGAATTGTCTCTCTCCAGCTCCAGACTGGCTCCTGAGTTTCCACTGTCACTGAGGGACTGTCCTGTGGGCTGCATGCCGTAAGTGCGATGAGGTTAGGAAGCTGGCATTTGAACTTGATCCCTGCTGCCCATACACATCAACTCACAGCAAACAGCCTTTTAATCTTGGATTAATGATCTGGGCTCTTCTGACCACATTAGCTGGGAGGGCAAGAGTGAAGGGTTGTCTTATCCCATAGCTGAGTGTCAGCACTTAGTTAAGGCAGGTGACGGCCGATGGGACCTCTCTGCTCTTCTCCCTGGCCCTGCTCCTGCGACTTCCCAGCAAAGAATCTCAAGAGAAATGGGACTGGAGCCAAGGTTCCTTCACCACTTCAGTTTCTGGAGCGGCCACAGGGAGCACCCATCCCTGTGTCATTATCCATTTCATGCTTTGCTACCATAATGGAGATTTAATTAGCTTGCTGGTGAATTTAATTGCCTGGCTGGTTTTGCTTTCCCCCAGCAGAAATCTGGAAGGCTTTAGCAAATGATGGAGGCTCGAATTTGCCTGATTTCCTGCAGAAAGTGGGGTCAAGAGGTCTCAGACTGTAGACACACTCCTCAGGCAGGCAGCAGGGGGTTGACTCTTAATGGCACTTGAGAGGTGCTTAATTGCCTCGTGGAAATGTTTTTGCTCAAACCAGAGGCCTGCTTCACCCTTCCATTAGTCTGTGTCTGAGGGCTTCTCCCTCTCTTCCTCATCAGCTTTTAGTAGATGTGTGAGGGAAACCACCTCCAAAGTTACCTCATTTTTTTGTTCCTGGGGGAGCACTGTGCTGCTTTTCTGAAAGCACTGGGAGCTGGAATTTAAGTCATGTACCCCAGACTGAAGGTTTGGAAGAGAAAGCATGGTCCCTTGGTTTTTGGCAAGGACACACCAGTCTCCCTTGGAGATATTCTTTCCCTCTCAGCAGCCTCAGATATTCCTGGCTGATAAAACAACAACAGCAACAACAACAACAGCAACAACAGCAACAACAACAAACAACAACAATAATAATGATAATAATTATAATAATGATAATAATAATAATAATAATTATAATAAAGGAGTGAATCCTTTCCCAAGGATGTTACAGCAGGGAATTCATTAGGAAATGCTGTGGCCAGAGAGAAAGTGCAGCTAAGGAAGACTCCCAAGGGGGAGCCATGAATTTTAGATGGCAATACTGACCCCGATGCAGCACTGTCTGAAGATCTCTCTCTGAGCTATTTCTCCTTGTAAGGCAGAAACAAGATTTCCTTGGAGTGTGAGAGGAGAGCTCTGCAGAGGGACCTCAACAGGCTGGACAGATGGGCAGAGGCCAAGGGCAGGAGATTGAACACATCCAAGTGCCAGGTGCTGCACATTGGCCACAGCAACCCCAGGCAGTGCTACAGGCTGGGTGCAGAGCAGTGGCTGAGAGCAGCCAGGCAGAGAGGGACCTGGGGGGTGCTGGTTGACAGCAGCTGAACAGAGCCGCGTGTGCCCAGGGGCCAAGAAGGCCAAGGGCATCCTGGCCTGCTCAGGCAGAGTGTGGCCAGCAGGAGCAGGGAGGTCATTGTCCCCTGGACACTCTGCACAGGTTAGGCCACAGCTTGAGTCCTGTTGTCCAGTTCTGGGCCCCTCAGGTTAGGAAAGTGTTGAGCTGCTGGAGGTGCCCAGAGAAGGCAAGAAAGCTGGGAGGGGTCTGGAGCACAGCCCTGGGAGGAGAGGCTGAGGGAGCTGGGTTTGCTTAGCCTGGGAAGAGAAGGCTCAGGGGAGAGCTCTTGCTCTCTCTACTCCCTGAAGGGAGGTTGTAGCCAGGTGGGGGTTGGTCTCTTCTCCCAGGCATGCAGAAGAACAAGAGGACACAGTCTCAAGCTGTGCCAGGGGAGGTTTAGGCTGGAGGTGAGGAGGAAGTTCTTCCCAGCAAGAGAGATTGGCCCGTGGGAAGTGCTGCCCATGAAGGTGGTGGAGTCCCCATCCCTGGGGGTGTTCAGGAAGAGCCTGGCTGAGGCCCTTGGTGCCATGGTTTAGTTGATCAGATGGTGCTGGGTGAGAGGTTGGACTTGATGACCTTGAAGGTCTTTTCCAACCTGTTCTGTTCCATTCCATTCCATTCCATTCCATTCCATTCCATTCCATTCCATTCCATTCCATTATCTCTGCTTCAGGTAGTAATGGGGAGGGGTTTCTGAAAGTTGTTTTAATCTGTTTGAAGCTGCCAGCCTGACAAAGGGGCAGCTGGGTAACAGCAGTCTTGGGCTAGGGGAGTTAGGATGGAAGGAATCTTAAAGATCATCTAGTTCCAACTCCCCTGCTGGCTTGTGTGGAAGCCACTTGGTAAAGCTTGAGGGAGATAGATTGTGCTGTGGGAACATTTAGGATTGTCATTTGCTGTGGGAATTGGTGAAGCTGGAGGGGGTTGTCCCTGTCTGCCAACAATGGTAAGAGGAGCAGAAATATCATAGACTCACAGAATGTTAGGAATTGTAAGGGACCTTGAAAGCTCTTCCAGTCCAAGCCCCCCTGCCAGAGCAGAGCACCCAGGGCAGCTCACACAGGAGCACATCCAGGTGGGGTTGGAATATCTCCAGAGCAGGAGACTCCACAACCTCTCTGGGCAGCCTGCTCCAGGGCTCAGCACCCTCACAGGGACAAGTTTTCCCTCCTGTTCCTGTGGTACCTCCTCTGCTCCAGCTTGCCCCCAGTGCCCCTTGTGCTGCCCTTGGACATGTAGTATCACAGTATCAGTCAGGGTTGGAAGGGACCACAAGGATCATCCAGTTCCAACCCCCCTGCCATGGGCAGGGACACCCCCACACTAGAGCAGGCTGCCCACAGCCTCATCCAGCCTGGGCTTAAACACCCCAGGGACGGGGCCTCAACCACCTCCCTGCACAACCCATTCCAGGGCTTCACCACTCTCAGGGAAGAACTTCCTCCTCACCTCCAGCCTGAATCTCCCCACCTCCAGCTTCGGTCCATTCCCCCTAGTCCTATCACTACCTGATACCTATCACATCCCTGAGCAGAGCCTGGCTCCAGCCCTGCACATCTCTATCCCCAGCCATGAGGGCAGCCCTCAGGCTCCTCTGCTCCAAGCCCCAGCTCCCTCAGCCTGTCCTCACAGGAGATGTTCCACTGCCTGCAGCAGCTCTGGGCCTCTGGGCTGGATTCTCAAGCAGTTCCCTGAGGCCCTTCTTGAACTGAGAGGCCCAGAACTGGACACAGTATTGCAGATGTGGCCTGCACCTACTCACCACTGCCTTTCTAATACACACCAGGATACCATTGGCCACCTTGGTCCCTAGGGCACATTGCTGGCTTTAGCTCTAGATGTAATGATCTGAAAGCAGAGTTGTCTCTGAAGGTCTCTGTTGCTGAAGTGATGGACATTTGATTTCTGAATGACTCTGCTCTGCCCTGGTGAAGCCCCACCTGGAATATTGCATCCAGCTCTGGGCTCCCCAGGTCAGGAAGGACAGGGATGTGCTGGAGAGACCAAGGGAGGCTGCAAGGATGCTGAAGGGACTGCAGCACTGCCTGGGGAGGAGAGGCTGAGAGCCCTGGGGCTGTGCAGTCTGGAGAGGAGAAGGCTGAGAGGGGATTTAATCAATGTCTATCAATAGCTGAGGGCTGGGGGTCAGGAGGGGACAGGGACTCTGCTCAGTTGCATCCTGGGATAGGACAAGGGGCAATGGATAGAAACTGCAGCACAGGAGGTTCCAGCTCAGCATGAGGAGGAACTTCTTCCCTGTGAGGGTCCCAGAGGCCTGGAGCAGGCTGCCCAGAGAGGTTGCGGAGTCTCCTTCCTGGAGCCTTCCCAGCCCTGTCTGGATGTGTTCCTGTGTGACCTGTGCTGGATTCTATGCTCCTGCTCTGGCAGAGGGTTGGACTGGATGATCTCTGGAGGTCCCTTCCAAGCCCTCACATCCTGTGAGCCTGAGTGATGGTCCTGCCTGGAGATTTTCTCAGTACTGCTGTGACCTGCTGGCACTCCCTGACCCCTTAGGAGTGTTCCTAGGTTTCATAGGCTGGGCTTGAAGACTTAAACAGCATCACTCAGGATTCTTCTTTCCCATCTCCCCTTTCCACCTGGTCCACAAAGGTCTTGTTTTTCCCTTTGCTTCTGTGTCTGACCCTGCTTGGCACGTCAGCCTGCTTGGGAAGGTTGAGCCTGCAGCGCTGGTGCCTTCATTCCCTTGGCTGCTTGCTTCCTCCCCCATGCTCCAGAGGAGGTTGGCACATTCAGTGAGGATTTAATGGTCTGTCTTGTCCTCTGCCAGCTGAGCTGGCTTCTTGATGCTGGCAGTCTTGAAGGCAGGCCTTTAAAGGGAAGCTGCCCTAGTTAACATTCATGAGGAGCAGGTAAGTCTCTGGAATCCATCCTTGCCTCTCACCCCTCATTGCTGCTGCTCCTCATCAGCTAGGTGGGCTTTACTTCCACCACTGAACAAGCAACAGCTTTGTGGAAGCTGCCACAGCATTCCTCTTGATGCCTTGGGTTCACATCTTAGGCCAGCTTTAGCTTTTTGCTGCTTTGCTTTTGTTGTGGGGTTGCTTCCTTGTCCTTTTGCTTCTGAAATTGTAGTGCTGCTTGAGCTGCTCTTGGAAATGGCAAAGGGTGAGTGAGAGCAGAGTCATGGGGGCAGAAGTCACCTTGCTCTTCCTTCTACACCACTCTCTCTCTCTCCTCCACTCCACTTTTTCACCTCAAATCCCTCTTGTTTGCAATGTCACAGAAGTTGAGAGTGAGACAGAGATTGGAATGGAAGGACTGTGAGGAATTCCTGAAGTCCACTGTTGCCAGAGCTGGAGCTGATTGGAGCAAACTCCAATCTGATGGTCACAATGGTCTGAGCTGGAAGGGACCTCCAA
>CM037646.1:2681038-2729228 GCA_015227895.2 Colaptes auratus | reverse complement strand
AACCCTGACTGATACTGTGAAACCCCAGCAGACCTCCTGTTTCTCTTCCCTTGGGTTTGCTGACCGATTGCAGCAGGCAGCGAGGCCAGAGGCTGCTGTTCTGGGTTTGTGCACTAAGGGGCACCTCTTCCCCCTGAGTTTCTCCTTCAGCTGGATGGGAGGTCAAGTCTCAGAGGTAGTTATGGGGCAGGGCTGGAAAATGTCTTCAACATCAGACCAGGCTTGTTCAACATCTCTGTGGGTGCCATGGGCAGTGGCAGTGAGTGCAGCCTCAGCAAGGTTGCTGCTGACACCAAGCTGTGTGGTGCAGCAGACAGCTGGAGGAAGGGATCCATCCAGAGGGACCGGACAGGCTGGAGAGGTGGGCACAAGCCAACCTCAGGAGCTTCAACAAGACCAAGGGCAGGCTCCTGCAGCTGGGTGGAGGCAACCCCAGGCACAAATCCAGGCTGGGCAGGGACTGGTTGGGGAGCGCCCTGAGGAGAGAGCCTTGGGGGTGCTGGGGGAGGAGAAGCTCCCCAGGAGCTCTCAGGGTGCACTTGCCACCGGAAAGCCAATCAGAGCCTGGGCTGCAGCAGGAGAAGTGTGGCCAGCAGGGCAAGGGAGGGGATTCTCCCCCTCTGCTCAGCCCTGCTGAGACCCACCTGCCAGTACTGCCTCCGTTCTGGAGCCCCTATTGCAAGAGGGATCTGGAGGTGCTGGAAGGTGTCCAGAGCAGGGCCAGGAGGAGGAGCAGAGGGCTGGAGCACCTCTGCTGTGAGGACAAGACTGAAGGAGTTGGGGCTGTTCAGCTGGAGAAGAGAAGGCTCCCAGGTGAGCTCATTGTGGCCTTCCAGATCTGAAGGGGCTCCAGGAAGGCTGGGGAGGGACTGCTCAGGACATCAGGGAGTGATAGGACTAGGGGGAATGGACTGAAGCTGGAGGTGGGGAGATGAGGCTGGATGTGAGGAGGAAGTCTTCCCCTGAGAGTGGTGAGCCCTGGAATGGGTTGTGCAAGGGAGGTGGTGAGGCCCTGTCCACTGGAGGGTGTTTCTCCAGGCTGGCTGAGGCTGGGGGCAGCCTGCTCTAGTTTGGGGTGTCCCTGCCCATGGCAGGGGGGTTGGAACTGGATGATCCTTGTGGTCCCTTCCAACCCTGACTGAAACTATGAAACTATGAAACTGTCTCAGTTGCTTGGCCTGCAGCAGTGCAGACTGTGACCTGTCAGGCCTTGGGCAATGGTCTTTGCCAGCAGAGTGGAAGTGCTGTGAGCCTGGTGTTGGTGTTGTACCACAGAGCACACACTAAACATTCCTCTGTGTGCCCCTCTGCTGCTGTGGTGTGCTTTGATGCTGCAGTGCTTTCCACTTCACCCTCCCCAGTATCCTCAGCTTGCCAGGGGGATATAAACCAACCCAGAATCACAGAGTGGTTTGGGCTGGAAGAGCTCATTTCCAGCCCCTCTGCCATGGGCAGGGACATCTGCCACTAGGCCAGGCTGCTCAAGGCCTCATCCAGCCTGGCTTCAAACACTTCTCTGGGCAATGTTTCGCTCTCTCACCACCCTCATGGGGAAGAATTTCTTCCTGACCTGAATCCAGCTTCTTCCAGCCTGAAGCCATTACCCCTCGTCCTGTCACTGCTGTCAAAAGTCCCTCTCCAGCTCTCTGGATCCTCCTCCAGGGGCTGGAAGGTTGCCCTAAGGTCTGCCTGGAGACTGCTCAGGGCAGAACAACCCCAGCTGTCTCAGCCTGGCCTCACAGCAGAGGGCTTCCAGCCCTCCCACAGTGCTGTGGCTTCCTCTGGCTCCTGTCTGTGCTGAGGACTCCAGATCTGGCCCCAGCCCTGCAGGTGCTAGCTCATGTTGAGCTTCCCCTCACCCAGCACCCCCATGTCCTTCTCCTCAGCACTGCTCTCTGTCCATTCTCCACCCAGCCTGGATTTGTGCTTGGGATTGCCCCAACCCCTGTGCAGGACCTTGCACTTGGTTTGGCTGAACTTCCTGAGTTCCTTGGCCTACCTCTCCAGCCTGTCCAGGTCCCCCTGGATGACATCCCCTCCCTCCAGCATGCCAACCACACCACCCAGCTTGCTTTTGGGTAATCCCAGCCTTCCACTTGAGCTCACCATGGAGTTGTTTGGGTTGGAAAGGACCTTGGGAGATCCTTGAGTCTTTCAGTGAGGCTGAAGACATTTAAGAGGCTGCTCCCCTAGGGTCAGTGGGCAGTCAGCTTTCTGTTTTCAAGCCCCCCTGAGGAGGTGACTGAGAGAGTCTTCCTGCCTTTTGCCTTCTTCCAGAAGTATCTTTTGAAGAGCCAAGGCTTACCTGCTGGTATGGGGAGCTCCCTTACACCTACTCCGGGGTGACCATGCAGCCAAACCCACAGGTATGTATCCAGCCTGGGCAAAGCCTCTGCAGGGCCTGAGAGGCAAAGCTCCCTCTGGCCTCTGCCCTGGTCTCCAGTGTATGCATACAGCCAGAGGGGCATTAGAACAGAATGGACCAGGTTGGAAGAGACCTCCAAGATCATTGCATCCAACCTATCACCCAATCCAGTACCACCTAAACAACTAACCCATGGCACCCAGCACCCCAGCAAGTCTCCTCCTGAACTCCTCCAGGGATGGTGACTCCACCACCTCCCTGGGCAGCACATACCAATGGGCAATCACTCTCTCTGTATAGAACTTCCTCCTAACCTCCAGCCTAAACCTCCCCTGGCACAGCCTGAGACTGTGTCCTCTTGTTCTGGTGCTGGGGGCCTGGGAGAAGAGACCAACCCCCTCCTGGCTACAACCTCCCTTCAGGGTGCTGTAGAGAGCAATGAGGTCTCCCCTGAGCCTCCTCTTCTCCAGGCTAAGCAACCCCAGCTCCCTCAGCCTCTCCTCACAGGGCTGTGCCCCAGACCCCTCCCCAGCTTTCTTGCCCTTCTCTGGACACCTTCCAGCAGCTCAACCTCCTTCCTAACATGAGGGGCCCAGAACTGGACACAGGACTCAAGGTGTGGCCTAACCAGTGCTGAGCACAAGGCACAATGACCTCCCTGCTCCTGCTGGCCACACTGCTCCTGATGCAGGCCAGGATGCCATTGGCCTTCTTGGCCCCCTGGGCACACTGCTGGCTCATGTTCAGCCTACTCTCAACCAGCACCCCCAGGTCACCTCTCTGCCTGGCTGCTCTCAGCCACTCTGACCCCAGCCTGTAGCACTGCCTGGGGTTGCTGTGGCCAATGTGCAGCACCGGCACTTGGATGTGTTCAATCTCCTGCCCTTGGCCTCTGCCCATCTGTCCAGCCTGTCGAGGTCCCTCTGCAGAGCTCTCCTACCCTCTAACAGATCATCTGCACATTTACTGGACTCAATCCCCTCATCCAGATCATCAATGAAGATATTGAACAGGCTGGGGCCCAGCACTGATCCCTGGGGCACACCACTGGTGCCTGGCTGTCAGCTGGCTGTGGCACCATTCACCACCACTCTCTGGGCTCAGCCTCCAGCCACTTCCTAACCCAGCTCAGAGTGCTGCTGCCCCAAACCAGGGGCTGACAGCTTGGCCAGCAGTTTGCTGTGGGGGATGGGTCCAAGGCCTTGCTGAGGTCCAGGCAGACTCCAATCCACAGCCTGCCCCACATCCCCCAGGCAGTCACCTGGGCATGGAAGGAGATCAGGATGGAGAGGCAGGACCTGCCCTTCCTGAATCCCTGCTGGCTGGGCCTGAGCCCAGGTTGATTAGTACAGGCAAAGCCTCTGCAGGGCCTGAGAGGCAAAGCTTCCCTCTGTCCTCTGCTTTGATCTCAAGTGGCTCTCAGGATTCACTGCAGTCAGCCAGCATGGTACAGGCCTGTGGACTGCCTCCTCAGCCAAGAGCTCTGGGTGCCCTGGCTGAGAGCAGCATGGTGGAGTTGCTGAAAGCTGGCAGAAGGGAATGAGCACTGCATAGCCTGCAGCATGGCACCACTGGGAGTGGAAGAGACCTTTAGTTCAGATAGCTCATGGAGTCCAGCCCTTAGCCCAGCACTGCCAGCTCACCACTAAAGCACACCCCTCAGCTGCACAGCTTTAAAACCCCTCCAGGGATGGGGCCTCCACCACTGCCTGGGCAGCCTGACCCTTTTGGAGAGGAAGTTGTTCCTCATGTCAACCTAAGCCTACCCTGGGGCAACCTGAGGCCATTTCATTTGTCCTGTTACTTGGGAGAGGAGACTAAGCTGTGTATGACACCAAGCTGTGTGGTGCAGCAGACAGCTGGAGGGAAGGGATCCATCCAGAGGGACCTGGACAGGCTGGAGAGGTGGGCACAAGCCAACCTCAGGAGCTTCAACAAGACCAAGGGCAGGCTCCTGCAGCTGGGTGGAGGCAACCCCAGGCACAAATGCAGGCTGGGCAGGGACTGGCTGGGGAGCAGCCCTGAGGAGAGAGACTTGGGGGTGCTGGGGGAGGAGAAGCTCCCCAGGAGCTCTCAGGGTGCACTTGCAGCCTGGAAAGCCAATCAGAGCCTGGGCTGCAGCAGGAGAAGTGTGGCCAGCAGTGCAAGGGAGGGGATTCCCCTCTGCTCAGCCCTGCTGAGACCCCACCTGCAGTACTGCCTCCAGCTCTGGAGCCCTATTGCAAGAGGGATCTGGAGGTGCTGGAAGGTGTCCAGAGCAGGGCCAGGAGGAGGAGCAGAGGGCTGGAGCACCTCTGCTGTGAGGACAGACTGAAGGAGTTTGGGGCTGTTCAGGCTGGAGAAAGAGAAGGCTCCCAGGTGACTCTCATTGTGGCCTTCCAGGATCTGAAGGGGGCTACAGGAAGGCTGGGGAGGGACTGATCAGGCTCTCAGGGAGTGCTAGGACTAGGGGGAATGGACTGAAGCTGGAGGTGGGGAGATTGAGGCTGGAGGGGAGGAGGAAGTTCTTCCCCATGAGAGTGGTGAAGCCCTGGAATGGGTTGTGCAGGGAGGTGGTTGAGGCCCTGTCCCTGGAGGTGTTTAAGGCCAGGCTGGATGAGGCTGTGGGCAGCCTGCTCTAGTGTGGGGTGTCCCTGCCCATGGCAGGGGGGTTGGAGCTGGATGATCCTTGTGGTCCCTTCCAACCCTGACTGATACTATGATAATAACCCCCACCAGGCTCAGGTCTCCTTCAGGGAGCTGGAGAGAGAGAGAGAAAGCCTTCCCTCAACTTCCATTTGTCCAGATGAGCACCCCCAGCTCCCCCAGCTGCTCCTCCCCAGCCCTGTTGCCCAGCCCCTCCCCACTTGGTTGCCTTGCTCCGGACCTGCTGCAGCCTCTCGGCGTCCTTCTCGGAGCAAAGGACATTCTTGGCAGTGGGGCTGGGGAGACTCTGGCACAGGTTGCTCAGGGAAGTTGTGGCTGCCTGCTGCCTGGAGGTGTTCAGGGCCAGGCTGGGTGAGGCCTTGGGCAGCCTGGGCTGGTGGGAGGTGTCCCTGCCCAGGGCAGGGGGTGGGAACTAAACGATCCTTGAGGTCCCTTCCAGCCCAGCCCATTCTACGCGCATCGAGTCCAACCCCAACCATCTCCCTGCACCCAGCTGTTGGGGGGTCATAGAGGCCTTCTCCAGCCTCAATGGTTCTTCCCTTGCCTCCCCTGCTCCTGCTGTGCTGCTGGCAGTGGCACCCCGTGCTGGCCCTGCTGAAGGAGCGCGTTGAGGAGGTCAGTGGCCGCAGCTTCAACTCCCTGCTCTGCAACCTCTACCGCAGCGAGAGGGACAGCGTGGCCTGGCACAGCGACGCCGAGCCCTCGCTGGGGGCAACCCCGCTCATTGCCTCCCTCAGCCTGGGGGCCACCAGGAGCTTTGAGATGAGGAAGAAACCCTCCATGGTGAGTCCTCCTGTGCCTCTCACAGAGTCCTCTCACTGCTGTCTTTAGAGTTTTCCTTCTGCTCAGAGACCTTCACTCGTGGACACAGAGCGTGGCACTGAGGCCAATGCCGCAGGGGAAGTCCTCAAGGACAGAAGGAAGGAGCAAAGGCTTTTACAGGCTTGCTGGTGCCATGGACAGTGGCACTGAGGCACCCTCAGCAGAACTGCTGACAACACCAAGCTGTGTGGTGCAGCTGGAGGGAAGGGATCTATCCAGAGGGACCTGGACAGGCTGCAGAGCTGAGCCCATGACAGCCTCATGAGGTTCAACAAGACCAAGTGCAAGGTCCTGCAGCTGGCTCAGGGCAATCCCAGGCACTGATACAGGCTGGGCAGGGACTGGCTGGAGAGCAGCCCTGAAGGAAAGGCCTTGGGGGTGCTGGGGGAGGAGAAGCTCAGCAGGAGCCAGCAGTCAGCACTTGCAGCCCAGAGAGCCAAGCAGAGCCTGGGCTGCAGCAGGAGAAGTGTGGCCAGCAGGGCCAGGGAGGGGATTCTGCCCCTCTGCTCCACTCTGCTGAGACCACAGCTGGAGCTCTGGGTCCAGCTCTGGAGCCTCTGTGCCAGGAAGGCTCTGGAGGGGCTGGAAGGGATCCAGAGAAGGGCCACGAGGAGGAGCAGAGGGCTGGAGCTGCTCTGCTCTGGAGACAGCCTGAGAGAGTTGGGGTTGTGCAGGCTGGAGAGGAGAAGGCTCCCAGGAGACCTTCTGGTGGCCTTCCAGGATCTGCAGGGGGCTCCAAGAAAGCTGGGGAGGGAATTTTGAGGTGGGTGGGGGATAGGACTGGGGGGGATGGAGCAAAACTAGAAATGGGGAGATTGAGATTGGCTGTGAGGAAGAAGTTGTTGCCCATGAGGGTGGTGAGAGCCTGGCACAGGCTGCCCAGGGAGGTGGTGGCAGCCTCCTGCCTGGAGGTGTTTGCAGCCAGGCTGGAGGTGGCTGTGAGCAACCTGCTGTGGTGTGAGGTGTCCCTGCCCATGGCAGGGGGCTGGAGCTGGATGATCCTTGAGGTCCCTTCCAACCCTGACAGTTCTGTGGTTCTATGTGCAGAGTCATCCCTGAATGAATACCTTGCAATTAACTGCATCCTGTGCCTGAGGCAGCTCACACTCCATAATTACTTGACACTCCTTAGGTGTGCTCAACAAGAGCAAGTGCAGGGCTCTGCCCTGGGCCAGAACAATCCTCACTGTCAACACAAACAGGGGGAGGAGGTGATAGAAAGCAGCCCTGAGGAGAAGGCCTTGGGGGTGCTGAGGGATGAGAAGCTGGCCAGGAGCAGGCAGTGTGAGCTTGCAGCACAGAAGGCCAAGGGCAGCCTGGGCTGCATCCAAAGCAGCATTGCCAGAGAGCCAGAGAGGGGATTCTGCCACTTTGCTCTGCTCTGGGGAGACCTCACCTGCAGGGCTGTGTGCAGGGCTGGAGCCCTCAGCACAGCAAGGACCTGGAGCTGATGGAGAGCTCCAGAGGAGGGCATGAAGATGCTCAGGGGGGTTGGAGCAGCTCTGCTGTGAGGCCAGGCTGAGGGAGCTGGGGGTGTTCAGCCTGGAGAAGAGAAGGCTCTGGGGAGACCTAAGAGCAGCCTGCCAGGACCTGAAGGGGGCTGCAAGAAGGCTGCAGAGAGGACTGTTTGCAAAGGCCTGCAGGGACAGGAGCAGGGGCAATGGCTTCAAACTAGAGCAGAGCAGATTGAGATTGGATGTGAGGAGCAAGTTCTTCACCATGAGGGTGGTGGAACACTGGCACAGGTTGCCCAGGGAGGTGGTTGAGGCTCCTTCCCTGGAGATACTCAGGTGAGGCTGGGCAGGGCCCTGGGCAGCCTGATGTGGTTGGGGCTGTCCCTGCTGGCTGCAGGGAGGTTGGGCTGGGTGAGCTGTGGAGGTCCCTGCTGGCCCATGCCATCCTTGGGCACCAGATGCTTTGCCAAGTGGGAGCTGCAAGCGACTCTGGTGGAAATGAGAACCTTCCAGGCTGCACCACCCAAAGAGTTTTCACTCTCTGTTGTGCTGCAGGCTTCTCCCTTGCCTCAGGAGAAAGGTAAGGCTGGGCAGGGATGGTTGAAGCTGGACTGTGGCTCTGATGAAAAGCAAGAGAGCAAGGCAGCCTGGGGATTCAGACCCACAGTCCTCACAGGCAGCTTCAGAGCACTCAGAGTTCATCTCCCACGGGAGGAAACTTTCTTCCAAAGTGAAGCATGCTTTGTGGAGTGCTTTTGATTGTGGAGCTTCCAAGGCCTTTGTTTCCCTCTGCTCTTCTAAGTGTGTTCAGCTGAAAGATGGAGAGAGAATCCCAGCACAGTGTGCATTGGAAGGGGCCTCAGGAGATCACCCAGGCCAACCCCCTGCCAAAGCAGGGCACCCCAGCAGCCTGCCCAGGAGCACAGTGCCCAGGGGGGGTTGGAAGCTCTCCAGACAAGGAGACTCCACAACCTCTCTGGGCAGCCTGCTCCAGGCCTCCAGCACCCTCACAACAAGAAGTTTCTCCTTCTGTTCAGGTGGAGCCTTCTGGCTTCCAGTTTGTCCTGTCCCTGGGCACCACTGAGAGGAGCCTGGCCCCAGCCTCCTGCCCCCCACAGCTCCTTTAGCTCTTGCTGAGCATTGCTCAGCTCCCCTGGACTGGATGATCTCTGGAGGTCCCTTCCAACCTCTGCCATTCTGTGGTTCTGTGAGCTGCCAAGCAGAGCAGTGAGAGGTTGGTGCCTTGGCTGGGCTGGCTGGGGGTGTGTTGGTGCCTGCTGGTGTGGATGTTGACACTGATGTCGTTTGCCTGGCCCTGAGCAAAGCCTTCGACACTGTCCCGCCCCACATCCTGGTCTCCAGGCTGGTGACACATGGGTGTGATGGGTGACCACTAGATGGGTACAGAACTGGCTGGATGGCTGCACCCAGAGAGTGGCTGTCCATGGCTCCATGTCCCAGTGGAGGCCAGGGACAAGCAGAGGCCCTCAGGGATCAGTCCTGGGACCAGGCTTGTTCACCATCTCTGTGGGTGCCATGGGCAGTGGCAGTGAGTGCAGCCTCAGCAAGGTTGCTGCTGACACCAAGCTGTGTGGTGCAGCAGACAGCTGGAGGGAAGGGATCCATCCAGAGGGACCTGGACAGGCTGGAGAGGTGGGCACAAGCCAACCTCAGGAGCTTCAACAAGACCAAGGGCAGGGTCCTGCAGCTGGGTGGAGGCAACCCCAGGCACAAATGCAGGCTGGGCAGGGACTGGCTGGAGAGCAGCCCTGAGGAGAGAGCCTTGGGGGTGCTGGGGGAGGAGAAGCTCCCCAGGAGCTCTCAGTGTGCACTTGCAGCCCGGAAAGCCAATCAGAGCCTGGGCTGCAGCAGGAGAAGTGTGGCCAGCAGGGCAAGGGAGGGGATTCTCCCCCTCTGCTCAGCCCTGCTGAGACCCCACCTGCAGTACTGCCTCCAGTTCTGGAGCCCCTATTGCAAGAGGGATCTGGAGGTGCTGGAAGGTGTCCAGAGCAGGGCCAGGAGGAGGAGGAGCAGAGGGCTGGAGCACCTCTGCTGTGAGGACAGACTGAAGGAGTTGGGGCTGTTCAGTCTGGAGAAGAGAAGGCTCCCAGGTGAGCTCATTGTGGCCTTCCAGGATCTGAAGGGGGCTACAGGAAGGCTGGGGAGGGACTGCTCAGGCTCTCAGGCAGTGATAGGACTAGGGGGAATGGACTGAAGCTGGAGGTGGGGAGATTCAGGCTGGAGGTGAGGAGGAAGTTCTTCCCCATGAGAGTGGTGAAGCCCTGGAATGGGTTGTGCAGGGAGGTGGTTGAGGCCCTGTCCCTGGAGGTGTTTAAGGCCAGGCTGGCTGAGGCTGTGGGCAGCCTGCTCTAGTGTGGGGTGTCCCTGCCCATGGCAGGGGGGTTGGAACTGGATGATCCTTGTGGTCCCTTCCAACCCTGACTGAAACCATGGTAAGGGTCTGGGGATGTTTCTCACTGCAGGTCTCAGCCCAATGCCTGGGGAAAAGGCTGCAAAAGACATTTCAGGAGTCAGTTCCCCACTGGAATTAAGGAGGCTTTCCATGGAAGTTAGCAGGGGGGCAGGGGATGTTTTGCTTTCCCCTGCTGGAGTTGTTTCCAGGCTTCCTTGCTGCTGGGCCTCTGTGGTTCCTGTTCCTGTGGGCAGTGGTGTGGCTGCAGCTGGTGGCTTTTACCTCGGCATGAAATGGTTCCTGGGCTTTTCTTTTGAGTGCCTGATTGGGAGTTTGAAGCCTGCAGTGATCTGCTTGCCTTCGTTTCCTACTCCCTGTGCCTGTGAATCACTTCAGCTTTCCCTTGCCTCCTCCTCCCCCCTTCCACACTGCTGCCCACACTGAGGCCGAGAGCTGGAGCAGTGATTCAGACACAGCCAAACAGCTCAGTCAAGAAAGCCTCTTGTGCTTGCCTGCAGCACGTCACCAGCGCAGCCCCTGGGCCCCCTCCTGCTCCAGCACAGCCTCAGGGCCCCCACCCCCTCCTACAGGACTCTCTTCCTCTCAGGTTGGATGGTTCCACGTCACTGGGGTAGAAGGCTCTGCCTGGCAGAGTCTTACTGCCTCTGCTGCTTGTCACAGAACCAGGATCACAGAGCTGGCAGGGCTGGAAGGGAGCTCCAGGCTCAGCCAGTCCCAGCCCCCTGCCATGGGCAGGGACACCTCACACCACAGCAGGCTGCTCACAGCCACCTCCAGCCTGGCTGCAAACACCTCCAGGCAGGAGGCTGCCACCACCTCCCTGGGCAGCCTGTGCCAGGCTCTCACCACCCTCAGGGGGAACAACTTCTTCCTCACAGCCAAGCTCAATCTCCCCACTTCTGGTTTTACTCCATCCCCCCCAGTCCTATCCCTCCCTCACACCCTCAAAAGTCCCTCCCCAGCTCTCCTGGAGCCCCCTGCAGATCCTGGAAGGCCACCAGAAGGTCTCCTGGGAGCCTTCTCCTCTCCAGCCTGCACAGCCCCAACTCTCTCAGGCTGTCTCCAGAGCAGAGCAGCTCCAGCCCTCTGCTCCTCCTCCTGGCCCTTCTCTGGACACCTTCCAGCCCCTCCAGAGCCTTCCTGGCACAGAGGCTCCAGCACTGGACCCAGAGCTCCAGCTGTGGTCTCAGCAGAGCAGAGCAGAGGGGCAGGATCCCCTCCCTCCATCTCTGGCCATGCTGCTTTGGTCACAGCCCAGGCTGCCATTGGCCTTCTGGGCTGCAAGTGCTGACTGCTGGCTCCTGCTGAGCTTCTCCTCCCCCAGCACCCCCAGGGCCTTTCCTTCAGGGCTGCCCTCAAGCCAGGCCCTGCTGAACTCAGGGGGACAACACCAAGCTGTCTGCTGGAGGCTGAGTGTGAAGTCACAGGATTGCTTAGGCTTGTGTCCAACCCTTACCCCAGCACTGCCAGCTCAGCACTGAGCCATGGCCCCCAGCACCACAGCTGCACAGCTCTGAAACCCCTCCAGGGATGGAGACTCCACCACTGCCCTGAGCAGCCTGCCCCAGGGCTTGCAACCCTTCTGGGGAGGAAATTGTTCCTCATGTTCAACCTAAACCTCCCCTGGTGAACATGAGGCTGTTTCCTCTGGTCCTGTCACTTGTTCCTTGGGAGGAGAGAGCAGCCCCCACCTGCCTCCAGCCTCCTCTCAGGGAGCTGCAGAGAGCAGTGAGGTCTCTCCTCAGCCTCCTTTTCTCCAGGCTCAACACCCCCAGCTCCCTCAGCTGCTCCTCTCCAGCCCTCTTCTCCAGACCCTTCCCCAGCTTTGCTGCCCTTCTCTGGACCTGCTCCAGCCTCTCAATGTCCTTCTGGGAGTCAGGAGCCCAAACCTGAGCCCAGTGCTTGTGGTGTGGCCTCAGCGGTGCCAACACAGGGGGACAATCCCTGCCCTGCTCCTGCTGCCACACCATTGCTGATCCAGGCCAGGCTGCTGGTGGCCTTCTTGGCCACCTGGGCACACTGCTGCCTCATCTTCAGCTGCTGTCACCCAGCACCCCCAGGGCCTTTCCTTCAGGGCAGTTTTGCAGCCACTCTGGCCCCAAGCCTGGAGCACTCATGGGTGGTTGTGACCCAAGTGCAGGACCCAGCCCTTGGCCTTGTTGAACCTCATCCCACTGCCCTCAGCCCATGGATCCAGCCTGTCCAGGTCCCTCTGCAGACTCTCCTTACCCCCCATCAGATCAACACTGCCACCCAGCTCAGTGTCATCTGCAAACTTCCTGAGGGTGCCTTGATCCCTTTCTCCTGGTGGCTCCTCAGGACATTAGGAGTCCTGGCCCCCAGCACTGGGCCCTGGGGAGCACCACTGGGAACTGCCCCACTGTGAGGTGTTGTGTAGCAGGGGCCTGGGTTGGGAGCAGCTGTGCCAGGCGCTGGGAAGCTGTGGCAGGAGTCAGGACTGCAGCTGGCAGGTCGCTCCTCGGTGGGTCACCAAGGGAACCAGGGGGCTGCATGTGTGTGTGAGGTAATGGCAGGGTGCTCATGGTGTTCTCAGAGCTGTCCTGCAGCTGGAGCACAAACAACAGGATGCTTTTCTCCTGTCCTTGAGTCACAGGTCTCCCAGTGCTCTGGAAGAGAGCAGAGAGAGGATGCCCTGGTGTCCTGGCAGGCCTGCAGGAGGGACAGGTGGAGGGCAGGAGGAACGGAGGAGGGGAGAGGATTCAACGTCGGGACTGGCATCGAGGAGACTTGCAGGCAGCACAGGGCTGGGGGGCTGCCCTCTGGTACAGGCAGGACTTGGGCAGCTGCAGCCAAGCAGAGGGGCAGGTGGGAGCGTGGTGCAGCCGCCCCCCGGGCAGGGCCGCTGCGGAAGGCCAGAGGGGCTTCAGAGGTTGTCCTCTGTAGGTGGGTGAGGAAAGGAAGGCAGAGCTGACATCGCTCCTGCCTGGAGCCATGAAGGGCTGCCACGAGGGTTTCAGCAGAGAGAGAGTGAGGATAAACAGAAGCACAGTGATTCAGTCTCCTGCTCTGGAGGCTTTCCAACCCCTCCTGGGGCTCCTGTGCAGACCGCCCTGGCTGCTCCTGCTCTGGCAGGGGCTGGGACTGGAGAGCTCTGGAGCTCCCTTCCAACCTCTGATGTTCTGTGACACTGTGAAAGGGACCTTAAGGCTCATCTGGTTCCAAGCCCCCCCACCATGGGCAGGGACACCTCCCACCAGAGCAGGCTGCTCAGGCCCCATCCAGCCTGGCCTTGAACACCTCAGGGAGTACTGAAGGCAGGGTGGAAGGCTGGAAAGCAGCAGATGAGGAGTTTGGTAAGGATCATTCTCTTGGTGCTAGGTAAAGCAGAAGACCAGAAGCCATCATTCTCCATCAGGGTTGCTGGCCTGATCCTTTGGAAAGGATTTTGCATCATTTGCATGTGAAGAAGGAGTGTCAGGAGCATGGGCACAGCCTCCTCTCAGGGGTGCCCAGGGCTGGAGCCAGGCTCTCCTCAGTGCTCCCTGCCATCAGGACAAAGAGCAACAGCCACAACCTTGAACCCAGGAGGTTTCACCTCAACATGAGGAGAAACTTCTTTGCTGTGAGGGTGCTGGAGCCCTGGGGCAGGCTGCCCAGCAGGCAGCTGTGTGCTGGGCTGCAGCCAGAGCAGGGTGGGCAGCAGAGGGGATTCTGCCCCTGGGCTCTGCTCAGACCACACCTCCAATCCTGCCTCCAGTGCTGCTGTCCCCAGCAGGAGAAGGACACAGAGCTGAGGGAGAGAGGCCAGAGGAGGCCTCAAAGATGATCCAAGGGCTGGAGCAGCTCTGCTGTGAGGCCAGGCTGGGGGTGTTCAGCCTGCAGAGGAGAAGGCTCCAGGGGGGCCTCAGAGCTGCCTGGCAGGACCTGAAGGGATCCTGCAGGAAGGCTGCAGAGAGACTTTCCCTGAGGGTGTCTGGAGACAGGGCAAGGGGAAATGGTTTGGAGCTGAGGCAGAGCAGGGCTAGAGTGGAGCTGAGGAAGAAGTTCTTCAGTAGGAGGGTGCTGAGCCTCTGGCACAGGCTGCCCAGGGGGGCTGTGGCTGCCTCCTGCCTGGGGGGGTTCCAGGCCAGGCTGCATGAGGCCTGGAGCAACCAAGTCCAGATGGGAGGTGTTGCTGCCTTCCTCTGCTTTGCATCAGCTGCCATGTTTGTAATCCTTCCTGTTCCCTGCTTTGCTTCATTTCCTCTCATGTGAGACATTTCATAGAACCACAGAGCTGGCAGGGCTGGAGGGGAGCTAAGGCTCAGCCAGTTCCAGCCCCCTGCCATGGGCAGGGACACCTCACACCACAGCAGGCTGCTCACAGCCACCTCCAGCCTGGCTGCAAACACCTCCAGCCAGGAGGCTGCCACCACCTCCCTGGGCAGCCTGTGCCAGGCTCTCACCACCCTCAGGGGCAACAACTTCTTCCTCACAGCCAATCTCAATCTCCCCACTTCTAGTTTTGCTCCATCCCCCCAGTCCTATCCCTCCCTCACACCCTCAGAAGTCCCTCCCCAGCTCTCTTGCAGCCCCCTGCAGATCCTGGAAGGCCACCAGAAGGTCTCCTGGGAGCCTTCTCCTCTCCAGCCTGCACAGCCCCAACTCTCTCAGGCTGTCTCCAGAGCAGAGCAGCTCCAGCCCTCTGCTCCTCCTCGTGGCCCTGCTCTGGACACCTTCCAGCCCCTCCAGAGCCTTCCTGGCACAGAGGCTCCAGAGCTGGACCCAGAGCTCCAGCTGTGGTCTGAGCAGAGCAGAGCAGAGGGGCAGAATCCCCTCCCTCCATCTCTGGCCATGCTGCTTTGGACACAGCCCAGGCTGCCATTGGCCTTCTGGGCTGCAAGTGCTGACTGCTGGCTCCTGCTGAGCTTCTCCTCCCCCAGCACCCCCAGGGCCTTTCCTTCAGGGCTGCCCTCAAGCCAGGCCCTGCTGAACTCAGGGGGACAACACCAAGCTGTCTGCTGGAGGCTGAGTGTGAAGTCACAGGATTGCTTAGGCTTGTGTCCAACCCTTACCCCAGCACTGCCAGCTCAGCACTGAGCCATGGCCCCCCAGCACCACAGCTGCACAGCTCTGAAACCCCTCCAGGGATGGAGACTCCACCACTGCCCTGAGCAGCCTGCCCCAGGGCTTGGCAACCCTTTTGGGGAGGAAATTGTTCCTCATGTTCAACCTAAACCTCCCCTGGTGAACATGAGGCTGTTTCCTCTGGTCCTGTCACTTGTTCCTTGGGAGGAGAGAGCAGCCCCCACCTGCCTCCAACCTCCTCTCAGGGAGCTGCAGAGAGCAGTGAGGTCTCTCCTCAGCCTCCTCTTCTCCAGGCTCAACACCCCCAGCTCCCTCAGCTGCTCCTCCCCAGCCCTCTTCTCCAGACCCTTCCCCAGCTTTGTTGCCCTTCTCTGGACCTGCTCCAGCCTCTCAATGTCCTTCTGGGAGTCAGGAGCCCAAACCTGAGCCCAGTGCTTGAGGTGTGGCCTCAGCAGTGCCAAGCACAGGGGGACAATCCCTGCCCTGCTCCTGCTGCCACACCATTGCTGATCCAGGCCAGGCTGCTGGTGGCCTTCTTGGCCCACCTGGGCACACTGCTGCCTCATCTTCAGCTGCTGTCACCCAGCACCCCCAGGGCCTTTCCTTCAGGGCAGTTTGCAGCCACTCTGCCCCAAGCCTGGAGCACTCATGGGGTGGTTGTGACCCAAGTGCAGGACCCAGCCCTTGGCCTTGTTGAACCTCATCCCACTGCCCTCAGCCCATGGATCCAGCCTGTCCAGGTCCCTCTGCAGACTCTCCTTACCCCCCATCAGATCAACACTGCCACCCAGCTCAGTGTCATCTGCAAACTTCCTGAGGGTGCCTTGATCCCTTTCTCCTGGTGGCTCCTCAGGACATTAGGAGTCCTGGCCCCCAGCACTGGGCCCTGGGGAGCACCACTGGGAACTGCCCCACTGTGAGGTGTTGTGTAGCAGGGGCCTGGGTTGGGAGCAGCTGTGCCAGGCGCTGGGAAGCTGTGGCAGGAGTCAGGACTGCAGCTGGCAGGTTGCTCCCCGGTGGGTCACCAAGGGAACCAGGGGGCTGCACGTGTGTGTGAGGTAATGGCAGGGTGCTCATGGTGCTCTCAGAGCTGTCCTGCAGCTGGAGCACAAACAACAGGATGCTTTTCTCCTGTCCTTGAGTCACAGGTCTCCCAGTGCTCTGGAAGAGAGCAGAGAGAGGATGCCCTGGTGTCCTGGCAGGCCTGCAGGAGGGACAGGTGGAGGGCAGGAGGAACGGAGGAGGGGAGAGGATTCAACGTCGGGACTGGCATCAAGGAGACTTGCAGGCAGCACAGAGCTGGGGGGGCTGCCCTCTGGTACAGGCAGGACTTGGGCAGCTGCAGCCAAGCAGAGGGGCAGGTGGGAGCGTGGTGCAGCCGCCCCCCGGGCAGGGCCGCTGCGGAAGGCCAGAGGGGCTTCAGAGGTTGTCCTCTGTAGGTGGGTGAGGAAAGGAAGGCAGAGCTGACATCGCTCCTGCCTGGAGCCATGAAGGGCAGCCACGAGGGTTTCAGCAGAGAGAGAGTGAGGATAAACAGAAGCACAGTGATTCAGTCTCCTGCTCTGGAGGCTTTCCAACCCCTCCTGGGGCTCCTGTGCAGACCGCCCTGGCTGCTCCTGCTCTGGCAGGGGGCTGGGACTGGAGGAGCTCTGGAGCTCCCTTCCAACCTCTGATGTTCTGTGACACTGTGAAAGGGACCTTAAGGCTCATCTGGTTCCAAGCCCCCCCCACCATGGGCAGGGACACCTCCCACCAGAGCAGGCTGCTCAAGGCCCCATCCAGCCTGGCCTTGAACACCTCAGGGAGTACTGAAGGCAGGGTGGAAGGCTGGAAAGCAGCAGATGAGGAGTTTGGTAAGGATCATTCTCTTGGTGCTAGGTAAAGCAGAAGACCAGAAGCCATCATTCTCCATCAGGGTTGCTGGCCTGAGCCTTTGGAAAGGATTTTGCATCATTTGCATGTGAAGAAGGAGTGTCAGGAGCATGGGCACAGCCTCCTCTCAGGGGTGCCCAGGGCTGGAGCCAGGCTCTCCTCAGTGCTCCCTGCCATCAGGACAAAGAGCAACAGCCACAACCTTGAACCCAGGAGGTTTCACCTCAACATGAGGAGAAACTTCTTTGCTGTGAGGGTGCTGGAGCCCTGGGGCAGGCTGCCCAGCAGGCAGCTGTGTGCTGGGCTGCAGCCAGAGCAGGGTGGGCAGCAGAGGGGATTCTGCCCCTGGGCTCTGCTCAGACCACACCTCCAATCCTGCCTCCAGTGCTGCTGTCCCCAGCAGGAGAAGGACACAGAGCTGAGGGAGAGAGGCCAGAGGAGGCCTCAAAGATGATCCAAGGGCTGGAGCAGCTCTGCTGTGAGGCCAGGCTGGGGGTGTTCAGCCTGCAGAGGAGAAGGCTCCAGGGGGGCCTCAGAGCTGCCTGGCAGGACCTGAAGGGATCCTGCAGGAAGGCTGCAGAGAGACTTTCCCTGAGGGTGTCTGGAGACAGGGCAAGGGGAAATGGTTTGGAGCTGAGGCAGAGCAGGGCTAGAGTGGAGCTGAGGAAGAAGTTCTTCAGTAGGAGGGTGCTGAGCCTCTGGCACAGGCTGCCCAGGGGGGCTGTGGCTGCCTCCTGCCTGGGGGGGTTCCAGGCCAGGCTGCATGAGGCCTGGAGCAACCAAGTCCAGATGGGAGGTGTTGCTGCCTTCCTCTGCTTTGCATCAGCTGCCATGTTTGTAATCCTTCCTGTTCCCTGCTTTGCTTCATTTCCTCTCATGTGAGACATTTCATAGAACCACAGAGCTGGCAGGGCTGGAGGGGAGCTAAGGCTCAGCCAGTTCCAGCCCCCTGCCATGGGCAGGGACACCTCACACCACAGCAGGCTGCTCACAGCCACCTCCAGCCTGGCTGCAAACACCTCCAGCCAGGAGGCTGCCACCACCTCCCTGGGCAGCCTGTGCCAGGCTCTCACCACCCTCAGGGGCAACAACTTCTTCCTCACAGCCAATCTCAATCTCCCCACTTCTAGTTTTGCTCCATCCCCCCCAGTCCTATCCCTCCCTCACACCCTCAGAAGTCCCTCCCCAGCTCTCTTGCAGCCCCCTGCAGATCCTGGAAGGCCACCAGAAGGTCTCCTGGGAGCCTTCTCCTCTCCAGCCTGCACAGCCCCAACTCTCTCAGGCTGTCTCCAGAGCAGAGCAGCTCCAGCCCTCTGCTCCTCCTCGTGGCCCTGCTCTGGACACCTTCCAGCCCCTCCAGAGCCTTCCTGGCACAGAGGCTCCAGAGCTGGACCCAGAGCTCCAGCTGTGGTCTGAGCAGAGCAGAGCAGAGGGGCAGAATCCCCTCCCTCCATCTCTGGCCATGCTGCTTTGGACACAGCCCAGGCTGCCATTGGCCTTCTGGGCTGCAAGTGCTGACTGCTGGCTCCTGCTGAGCTTCTCCTCCCCCAGCACCCCCAGGGCCTTTCCTTCAGGGCTGCCCTCAAGCCAGGCCCTGCTGAACTCAGGGGACAACACCAAGCTGTCTGCTGGAGGCTGAGTGTGAGTCACAGGATTGCTTAGGTTGTGTCCAACCCTTACCCCAGCACTGCCAGCTCAGCACTGAGCCATGGCCCCCAGCACCACAGCTGCACAGCTCTGAAACCCCTCCAGGGATGGAGACTCCACCACTGCCCTGAGCAGCCTGCCCCAGGGCTTGGCAACCCTTTGGGGAGGAAATTGTTCCTCATGTTCAACCTAAACCTCCCCTGGTGAACATGAGGCTGTTTCCTCTGGTCCTGTCACTTGTTCCTTGGGAGGGAGAGCAGCCCCCACCTGCCTCCAACCTCCTCTCAGGGAGCTGCAGAGAGCAGTGAGGTCTCTCCTCAGCCTCCTCTTCTCCAGGCTCAACACCCCCAGCTCCCTCAGCTGCTCCTCCCCAGCCCTCTTCTCCAGACCCTTGCCCAGCTTTGTTGCCCTTCTCTGGACCTGCTCCAGCCTCTCAATGTCCTTCTGGGAGTCAGGAGCCCAAACCTGAGCCCAGTGCTTGAGTTGTGGCCTCAGCAGTGCCAAGCACAGGGGGACAATCCCTGCCCTGCTCCTGCTGCCACACCATTGCTGATCCAGGCCAGGCTGCTGGTGGCCTTCTTGGCCACCTGGGCACACTGCTGCCTCATCTTCAGCTGCTGTCACCCAGCACCCCCAGGGCCTTTCCTTCAGGGCAGTTTGCAGCCACTCTGCCCCAAGCCTGGAGCACTCATGGGGTGGTTGTGACCCAAGTGCAGGACCCAGCCCTTGGCCTTGTTGAACCTCATCCCACTGCCCTCAGCCCATGGATCCAGCCTGTCCAGGTCCCTCTGCAGACTCTCCTACCCCCATCAGATCAACACTGCCACCCAGCTCAGTGTCATCTGCAAACTTCCTGAGGGTGCCTTGGTCCCTTTCTCCTGGTGGCTCCTCAGGACATTAGGAGTCCTGGCCCCCAGCACTGGGCCCTGGGGAGCACCACTGGGAACTGCCCCACTGTGAGGTGTTGTGTAGCAGGGGCCTGGGCTGGGAGCAGCTGTGCCAGGCGCTGGAAGCTGTGGCAGGAGTCAGGACTGCAGCTGGCAGGTCGCTCCTCGGTGGGTCACCAAGGGAACCAGGGGGCTGCATGTGTGTGTGAGGTAATGGCAGGGTGCTCATGGTGTTCTCAGAGCTGTCCTGCAGCTGGAGCACAAACAACAGGATGCTTTTCTCCTGTCCTTGAGTCACAGGTCTCCCAGTGCTCTGGAAGAGAGCAGAGAGAGGATGCCCTGGTGTCCTGGCAGGCCTGCAGGAGGGACAGGTGGAGGGCAGGAGGAACGGAGGAGGGGAGAGGATTCAACGTCGGGACTGGCATCAAGGAGACTTGCAGGCAGCACAGAGCTGGGGGGCTGCCCTCTGGTACAGGCAGGACTTGGGCAGCTGCAGCCAAGCAGAGGGGCAGGTGGGAGCGTGGTGCAGCCGCCCCCCGGGCAGGGCCGCTGCGGAAGGCCAGAGGGGCTTCAGAGGTTGTCCTCTGTAGGTGGGTGAGGAAAGGAAGGCAGAGCTGACATTGCTCCTGCCTGGAGCCATGAAGGGCAGCCACGAGGGTTTCAGCAGAGAGAGAGTGAGGATAAACAGAAGCACAGTGATTTAGTCTCCTGCTCTGGAGACTTTCCAACCCCTCCTGGGGCTCCTGTGCAGACCGCCCTGGCTGCTCCTGCTCTGGCAGGGGGCTGGGACTGGATGAGCTCCGGAGCTCCCTTCCAACCTCTGATGTTCTGTGACACTGTGAAAGGGACCTTAAGGCTCATCTGGTTCCAAGCCCCCCCCACCATGGGCAGGGACACCTCCCACCAGAGCAGGCTGCTCAAGGCCCCATCCAGCCTGGCCTTGAACACCTCCAGGGAGTACTGAAGGCAGGGTGGAAGGCTGGAAAGCAGCAGATGAGGAGTTTGGTAAGGATCATTCTCTTGGTGCTAGGTAAAGCAGAAGACCAGAAGCCATCATTCTCCATCAGGGTTGCTGGCCTGAGCCTTTGGAAAGGATTTTGCATCATTTGCATGTGAAGAAGGAGTGTCAGGAGCATGGGCACAGCCTCCTCTCAGGGGTGCCCAGGGCTGGAGCCAGGCTCTCCTCAGTGCTCCCTGGCATCAGGACAAAGAGCAACAGCCACAACCTTGAACCCAGGAGGTTTCACCTCAACATGAGGAGAAACTTCTTTGCTGTGAGGGTGCTGGAGCCCTGGGGCAGGCTGCCCAGCAGGCAGCTGTGTGCTGGGCTGCAGCCAGAGCAGGGTGGGCAGCAGAGGGGATTCTGCCCCTGGGCTCTGCTCAGACCACACCTCCAATCCTGCCTCCAGTGCTGCTGTCCCCAGCAGGAGAAGGACACAGAGCTGAGGGAGAGAGGCCAGAGGAGGCCTCAAAGATGATCCAAGGGCTGGAGCAGCTCTGCTGTGAGGCCAGGCTGGGGGTGTTCAGCTTGGAGAGGAGAAGGCTCCAGGGGGGCCTCAGAGCTGCCTGGCAGGACCTGAAGGGATCCTGCAGGAAGGCTGCAGAGAGACTTTCCCTGAGGGTGTCTGGAGACAGGGCAAGGGGAAATGGTTTGGAGCTGAGGCAGAGCAGGGCTAGAGTGGAGCTGAGGAAGAAGTTCTTCAGTAGGAGGGTGCTGAGCCTCTGGCACAGGCTGCCCAGGGGGGCTGTGGCTGCCTCCTGCCTGGGGGTGTTCCAGGCCAGGCTGCATGAGGCCTGGAGCAACCAAGTCCAGATGGGAGGTGTTGCTGCCTTCCTCTGCTTTGCATCAGCTGCCATGTTTGTAATCCTTCCTGTTCCCTGCTTTGCTTCATTTCCTCTCATGTGAGACATTTCATAGAACCACAGAGCTGGCAGGGCTGGAAGGGACCTCAAGGCTCAGCCAGTCCCAGCCCCCTGCCATGGGCAGGGACACCTCACACCACAGCAGGCTGCTCACAGCCACCTCCAGCCTGGCTGCAAACACCTCCAGGCAGGAGGCTGCCACCACCTCCCTGGGCAGCCTGTGCCAGGCTCTCACCACCCTCCTGGGCAACAACTTCTTCCTCACAGCCAAGCTCAATCTCCCCACTTCTAGTTCTGCTCCATCCCCCCCAGTCCTATCCCTCCCTCACACCCTCCAAAGTCCCTCCCCAGCTCTCTTGCAGCCCCCTGCAGACCCTGGAAGGCCACCAGAAGGTCTCCTGGGAGCCTTCTCCTCTCCAGCCTGCACAACCCCAACTCTCTCAGGCTGTCTCCAGAGCAGAGCAGCTCCAGCCCTCTGCTCCTCCTCCTGGCCCTGCTCTGGACACATTTTTGCTCTTCCACCTTACTTCTAAGAGCACAGCTGCTGGCTCCAGAAGCTTAAAGGACCTTTCCTGTTCTCCTTACAAAGAAGAGATATTAGAGGTGATTCTGAGTGCCTTCAGCACTCCTTGCTTCCAGAGGTTTCCTCAGCTTAATTCATCACTGCCCCAGTGATTAATTAACCCTCAGGTGTCCCCAGGAAGTGCACAGATCCCAAATGGGCACCAGCAGCATCCCAGAGCCTGGCTCTGTCACACTGTGATGTTGAGGCACAGACTCCCAGCATGGTGGAGGTTGGAAGGGGCCTCTGGAGCTCACCCAGTCCAACCTCCTGCTCAAGTAGGGCACCCACAGCAGCTTGCCCAGGAGCACAGTGGCCAGAGGGGGTTGGAAGCTCTCCAGACAAGGAGCCTCCACAACCTCTCTGGGCAGCCTGCTCCAGGCCTCCAGCAGCCTCACAGCAAAGAACTTTCTTCTCCTGTTCAGGTGGAACCTCCTGGGTTCCAGTTTGTGCCCTTTGCCCCTTGTCCTGTCCCTGGGCACCACTGACAAGAGCCTGGCCCCAGCCTCTTGCCCCCCACAGCTCCTTCAGCTCTTGCTGAGCATTGCTCAGCTCCCTCTGGGGCTGCTCTGCTCCAGGCTCTCAGCCCCAGGGCTCTCAGCCTTTGCTCCTCCCAGAGCTGCTCCAGGCCCCTCAGCAGCTCTGGAGCCTCTGCTGGGCTCCCCACAGGACTGGTTGTCTGTGCACTTAGCTGCTTCTCTGGTGTCTAATGTTCCTTTTTAGGAGGAGAATGGGGATTACAGGTTTGTGGAAAGACTGAGAATCCCCCTGGATCATGGCACTCTGCTGATAATGGAAGGAGCTACCCAGGAGGACTGGCAGGTAAGGCCCCCAGGGCCCCCATGGCTGAGCTGTGTTTGCAGTGAGCTAAGGGTCTAGCAGGTGCTGCCTGCCACATTTTGGTTCCCAGGGACAATTGTGTCCTACTGCATGAGCTGGAACAGGGGCAGAGCTGGGCAGAGGGGAGCCTCATTAAGGTCAACAAGGGCAAGTGCAGGGTCCTGCAGCTGGGGAGGAACCACCCTCTGCAGCAGTACAGGTGAGGGGGGAGCTGCTGGGAAGCAGCTCTGTGGAGAAGGGCCTGGGAGTGCTGGTGGAGAACAAGTTCACCATGAGCCAGCAGTGTTCTGTAATGGCCAAGAAGGGCAGTGGGGTCCTGAGGGGCATGAAGAAGAGTGTGGCCAACAGATCCAGGGAGGTTCTCCTCCCCCTCTACTATGCTCCAGTGAGGCCACATGAGGAGTTTGGGTCCAGTCCTGGGCTCCCCAGCTCAAGAAAGAGCTGCTGGAGAGAGTCCAGTGCAGGCTGCAGAGCTGCTGAGGGGCCTGGAGCAGCTCTGGGAGGAGCAAAGGCTGAGAGCCCTGGGGCTGAGAGCCTGGAGCAGAGCAGCCCCAGAGGGGAGCTGAGCAATGCTCAGCAAGAGACAAAGGGCCTGTGGGGGGCAAGAGGCTGGGGCCAGGCTCTTGTCAGTGGTGCCCAGGGACAGGTCAAGGGGCAGTGGGCACAAACTGGAACCCAGGAGGTTCCATAGGAGCAGGAGGAGAAAGTTGTTTGTTGTGAGGGTGCTGGAGGCCTGGAGCAGGCTGCCCAGAGAGGTTGTGGAGTCTCCTTGTGTGGAGAGCTTCCAACCCCCCCTGGCCATTGTGCTCCTGGGCAGGCTGCTGGGGGTGCCCTGCTTTGGCAGGGGGTTGGCCTGGGTGATCTCCTGAGGCCCCTTCCAACCCCTCCATGCTGGGGTTCAGAATTTGCAAGCACCCACAGGAACACTGCTGTTTCTTTAAGTGATGCCACAGCAATCAGCTCAGAAGTCCCAGTGTCCAAGTTCAGCAGCCAAAAGGAAAATCACAGAACTGTTTTGGTTGGGAAAGACCTCTGCAAGACCATCAAGCCCAGCCATCAGCCTAGGACCATCCTGAAACCACTCCAGGACCCTGGAGTCTAAACCTGGTACAGCTTCATTCCCAGTGTCAGAGTACATCAGAGGTTGGAAGGGGCCTCCAGAGCTCACCCAGTCCCAGCCCCCTGGAGAGCAGCATCCCCCAGGGCAGTCTGCACAGGAATGCAGCCAGGGGGTGTTGGAAAGGCTCCAGAGCAGGAGACTCCACAACCTCTCTGGGCAGCCTACTCCAGGCTCCAGCACCCTCACTGCAAAGAAGTTTCTCCTCATGCTGAGCTGAAACCTTCTCTGGTCAAGTTTGTCTCCATTGCTCCTTGGCTTATTGCTGTGCACCACCCAAAAGACCTTGGCCCCCTCCCCTTGCCCCCCCAGCCCTCAGCTATTGATAGACATTGATCAGATCCCTCTCAGCCTTCTCTTCTCCAGACTCAACAGCCCCAGGGCTCTCAGTCTCTCTTCACAGGGGAGATGCTCAGGTCCCCTAAGCATCCTCCTGGCTCTCCCTTGGACTCTCTCCAGCAGGTCTCTGTCTCTCTGGAACTGGGGAGCCCAGCACTGGACACAGGATTGCAGCTGTGGTCTCAGCAGGGCAGAGCAGAGGGGGAGCAGAACCTCCCCAGCCCTGCTGGCCACACTTTTCTTGCTGCCCCCCAGGCTCCCCTTGGCTCTCTTGGTCCCCAGGGCACATTGCTGTCCCATGCAGAACTTGCTGCCCCCCAGCACCCCGAGGTCTTTCTCCATGGAGCTGCTCTCCAGCAGGGCAAGAAGTCTGCTGGACTCCTTTTGCTTTCAGTGTCCCTCAGCAGCCAGAACAGGAATTACTGATTTTTGTTGCCTTAAATGCTCAGAAGTGTTCCTGCAAAGCCCCCCCAGGGCCTGCTGTGTGGCTTTGCTGCAGGCCTGCCTCACCCCCTGCTCCTGTTTTGTTTCCCCTGCGCTGCCAGCACCGAGTGCCTAAGGAGTACCACGCGAGAGCTGCCCGCATCAACCTCACCTTCAGGACCGTTTACCCACAGCCCTGCTGGAGCTTGGAAGTGAGGAGCCTTGCCTGGGGCATGGGGGGATGTCAAGCCACAGCAGAGCCAGAGCTTCAGGTGGCTGGGAGGATCACAGGCTCACAGGAAGTTAGGGGTCAGAAGGGACCTCCGGAGACCTTCAGGTCCAAGCCCCTGCCAGAGCAGGAGCAGAGAATCCAGCACAGGTCACACAGGAACACATCCAGACAGGGCTGGGAAGGCTCCAGGGAAGGAGACTCCACAACCTCTCTGGGCAGCCTGCTCCAGGCCTCTGGGACCCTCACAGGCAAGAAGTTCCTCCTCATGCTGAGCTGGAACCTCCTGGGCTGCAGCTCACATCCATTGCCCCTTGTCCTATCCCAGGGTGCAGCTGAGCAGAGCCTGTCCCTGTCCCCTCCTTACCCCCAGCCCTTAGATATTGATAGACATTGGTCAGATCCCTCTCAGCCTTCTCCTCTGCAGACTGCACAGCCCCAGGGCTCTCAGCCTCTCCTCCCCAGGCAGTGCTGCAGTCCCTTCAGCACCCTTGGAGCCTTCCTTCGACTCTCTCCAGCAGATCCCTGTCCCTCCTGACCTGGGGAGCCCAGGACTGGATGCAATATTCCAGGGGAGGTCTCCCCAGGGCACAGCAGAGGGGGAGGAGAACCTCCCTGGCTCTGCTGGCCACACTCCTCTGCATGCAGCCCAGGACCCCCTTGGCCTTCTTGGCCTCCAGGGCACATTGCTGTCCCATGCAGACCTTGCTGCCCCCCAGCACTGCCAGCTCCTTCTCCAGGGGGCTGCTCTCCAGCAGATCACCTCCCAAAAGAATTAAGTGGAAGCTCTACCAGGCCTGGATTCCAGGGGGATGACTGCCATGGAGAAGGATCCATGCTGTGGAGACCTGTGGCAGTCAGCAGCTGCCTGTGCCTGGGGACAGCTTTGCTTTCAGCCAGGAAAGATGACACTGAATCACTTGAAGCTGCTGAAAGGAAGAGGGGTTGTTCTTACAGGAGCACAGAGGTCTGAGGCAGCTCTCAGACAGATACCTTCTGAGTGCAGCAGAAGGATCCAGTGAGAAACTGGCCACTCTCTTTTGTCCCCAGGTAATGATCTAAGCAGCAGGAAGACCTCCAGCCTTGCTGGCTCTGAAGGTGGTACCTGGCTTCCAGCTTCCATGGCTTGGACAGCAGCACTCTGAGCTGGGTTAGGAACTGGCTGGAGGCTGAGCCCAGAGAGTGGTGGTGAATGGTGCCACAGCCAGCTGGCAGCCAGGCACCAGTGGTGTGCCCCAGGGATCAGTGCTGGGCCCCAGCCTGTTCAATATCTTCATTGATGATCTGGAGGAGGGGACTGAGTCCATCATCAGTAAATTTGCAGATGACACCAAGCTGGGGGCAGGAGTTGATCTGCTGGAGGGCAGAGAGGCTTTGCAGAGGGACCTCGACAGGCTGGGCAGATGGGCAGAGGCCAAGGGCAGGAGACTGAACACATCCAAGTGCCAGGTGCTGCACATTGGCCACAGCAACCCCAGGCAGTGCTACAGGCTGGGGTCAGAGTGGCTGAGAGCAGCCAGGCAGAGAGGGACCTGGGGGTGCTGGTTGATGGTAGGCTGAACATGAGCCAGCAGTGTGCCCAGGTGGCCAAGAGGGCCAATGGCATCCTGGCCTGCATCAGGAAGAGTGTGGCCAGCAGGAGCAGGGAGGTCATTGTGCCCTGTGCTCAGCACTGGTTTAGCCACACCTTGAGTCCTGTGTCCAGTTCTGGGCCCCTCAGTTTTAGGAAGGAGGTTGAGCTGCTGGAAGGTGTCCAGAGAAGGGCAACAAGGCTGGGGAGAGGCCTTGAGCACAGCCCTGTGAGGAGAGGCTGAGGGAGCTGGGGTTGCTTAGCCTGGAGAAGAGGAGGCTCAGGGGTGACCTTCTTGCTCTCTCCAACTCCCTGAAGGGAGGCTGTAGCCAGGCAGAGGTTGGTCTCTTCTCTCAGGCAGCCAGCACCAGAACAAGAGGACACAGTCTCAGGCTGTGCCAGGGGAGGTTTAGGCTGGATGTTAGGAAGAAGTTCTACACAGAGAGAGTGATTGCCCATTGGAATGTGCTGCCCAGGGAGGTGGTGGAGTCACCTTCATTGGAGGTGTTCAGGAGGAGACTTGCTGGGGTGCTTGGTGCCATGGGTTAGTTGTTTGGGTGGGTTGGATTGGTTGATAGGTTGGACACGATGATCTTTCAGGTCTCTTCCAACCTGGTCTATTCCATTGTATTGTATTGGGTGTCACAGGCAGGCCAGCAGACACCAGAGACACTCAACAAATCTTCAGATACCTTCTGAGTGGAGCAGAAGGATCCAGAGAGAAATTGGCCACCTTCTTTTGTGCCCAGGTAGTGATCTCAGGAACAAGAAGCCCTCCAGCCTTGCTGGCTCTGAAGGTGGTACCTGGCTGTGACAGGCAGGCCAGCAGGCACCAGAGACCCTCAATAAATTGCATTGCTGATAAACTCTTCCTTTTTTGTGGTTTTTCCCCCCTCTGTTTTCAGCACAATGAAGTTGTGGCTTCCAGTCCTATCAGGTGAGACAGCAAATGTCAGCAGCTCTGCAACTTAGGCTTCTGCTGCCACATGTGATGCCCAGGAGAAACTGGTCCAAAGATGTGGACCCAGGGTAGTTCTCACAGTGAGTGTAGGAGCACTCACCCTGCTGCTACTGCTCCTTGATCAATGCATACTGAATCCTGGCCTCAGTTTGGGGGCCCTCACTCCAAGAAGGACATTGAGAGGCTGGAGCAGGTCCAGAGAAGGGCAACGAAGCTGGGGAAGGGTCTGGAGCACAGGCTGGTGAGGAGCAGCTGAGGGAGCTGGGGGTGTTCAGCCTGGAGAAGAGGAAGCTGAGAGGAGACCTCATTGCTCCCCACAGCTCCCTGAGAGGAGGTTGGAGCCAGGTGTGTGTTTTGGTCTCCTCTTCCAAGGAACAAGTGCTAGGATGAGAGGAAGTGGCCCCAGGTTGTCCCAGGGGAGGTTTATATTGGACATGAAGAACAGTTTCTTCCCTGAAGGGGTTGCCATGGCCTGGCCCAGGCTGCCAGGGAGTGGTGGAGTCCCCATCCCTGGAGAGCTTGCAGAGCCATGGAGATGTGGTGCTGAGGGCCACGGCTCAGTGGTGGCCTAGAGAGTGTTGGGTTAATGGTTGGCCTTGATGATCTTGAAGGCCTTTGCCAGCTTCAACAGCTCTGGATTCTGTATGGCATTGAAGAGCAGGACTTGGAGGGTTCTCTCTGGGGTTTCAGAGAAGCAGTCAGCAGCCCAGACCTGGTTCAGGTTGACTTGCTGGGAGCCTTCAAGTTGTCTTGCTTACAGAGTCCATCTCAGCAGCTGGTAGGAAGCAGTGAGCTGTGACTGTGGCTGGCATGAAGTCAGGGATGCTCCTCCTCTGGTTCTCCCTGCAGCTAAGTGGCATCCAAATGAGTTCTGTTCCAGCTCAGAGCAGGCCAGATGGAAGAGCCAAGTGATTCCTGCTCCATTCTCTTGATGTTTGATGTTCTTGGTGACCAAAAGTGGAGCCCTTTAGATCCTTGTGGGGATCAGAACTCTTGAGAGTGGGCAGGGCAGTCTTCTCGGGGGTGTTTCTCCTGAGGCACAGGCTGCATTTATTTGTGTTGGCCTGGGGCAGGAGAGGGGAAGAGATGGGGCCCAGGAGGGTGTAACAAGAAGAGTGTGGTCAGCAGGTCAAGGGAGGATCTCCTCCCCTTCTGCTCTATGCTAGTGAGGACACATTTGGAGGACTGGATCCAGCTGTGGGCTGCCCAGCTCAAGGGAGACAGGGAGCTGCTGGAGTGCCCAGCAGAGGCTGCAGGGATGCAGAGGGCCCTGCAGCATCACTGTGAGGAGCAAAGGCTGAGAGCCTGGAGCAGAGCAGCCCCAGAGGGCAGCTGAGCAATGCTCAGCAAGAGCTCAAGGACCTGGGGGGGGCAAGAGGCTGGGGCCAGACTGCTCAATGGTGCCCAGAGACAGGACAAAGGGCAAGGGGCACAAATGGATCCCAGGAGGTTCCACCTGAACAGGAGAAGAATTTCTTTGTTGTGAGGGTGCTGGAGGCCTGGAGCAGGCTGCCCTGAGAGGTTGTGGAGTCTCCTTGTCTGCAGAGATGCCAAACCCCCTGGACCTGTTGCTGTGTGACCTTCTCTAGGTGACCCTGCCTTGGCAGAGGGGTCGGACTGGACGATCTCCAGAGATCTCTCCCTCTACCATGCTGTGATTCTGTGAGAGCTTTCTGAACCCCCTCTCAAAGCTCAGCCTGTGGACATTGCAGCTGATCCCCCAACCATCCAATGCTTTTCAAGAGAGGTGCTGTGCCCCACGGAGCTCTCCTGGTGTCTACCAAGTCCTGGAGGGTTGGCTGTGCTGCTGCTTGCACCCAAACCTCGTGGTGAGGGGAAGGCACTCTGGTGTCCTGCTGCAAAGCAAACAGCTGGCATAGAGGTCAAGTTTCTTTGTCAGCTGGGAACTCACAGGTCCTTCCTTCCTGCCCCCACCTCCTGCCTCCCTCCCCCCCAGAAAGTCAGCGGCAGCAGACGGCAGCCTCCTGCCTGCCGGGAGAGCAGGAAGCGGCTGGGGGCAGAGGCGGTGCCAGCCCACGCCTCCGCGGGAGGTCGCTCTGCAGGGACATTGCGCTCCGGTGGGCAGAGTTTGCTCCTGCCTGCTGCAGGAGGTCACAGTCCGCCACACGGCTGTGTGCAGGGCTGGGGGTGGAGAAGGCTTGAGGTTGGTCTCTTGTTGAAGTCTGTGCATCCCTGAAGAGTGGGGGGCAAGAAGAAGGGGCCAGGCTCCTGTCAGTGGTGCCCTGTGCTAGGACAAGAGGCACTGGACACTGACTGCAACCCAGGAAGTTCCATCGCAACATGAGGAGCAACTTTCTGTGGTGAGGGTGCTGGAGGCCTGGAGCAGGCTGCCCAGAGAGGTGGTGGAGTCTCCCTGTCTGGAGACTTTCAAGGCCCATCTGGATGTGTCCCTGGGTGGCCTGCCCTGGGTGACCCTGCTCTGGCAGGGGGGTTGGACTGGGTGATCTCTGAATGCCCCTTCCGACCCCTGCCACTGTAGGGCACTTCAGGACATGGTTTAGTGGCCATGGTGGTGTTGGGCTGGTGGTTGGACTGGATGATCGTCGAGGTCTCTTCCAACCTTAGTGATACTGTGATACTGTGACTCCCTTGCTCCCCAGGGAGGTTGTGGAGTCTCCTTCTCTGGAGCCTTCCCAGCCCTGTCTGGCTGTGTTCCTGTGTGACCTGTGCTGGACTCTCTGCTCCTGCTCTGGCAGGGGCTTGGACTCAAAGATCTGCAGAGGTCCCTTCCAGCCCCCTGTGATCCTGTGCCCATGAGCCAGGAACATGCCCTCATGGCCAGGAGCAGCCACTGGTGCTCTGGGGGGCATTCAGAGGAGTGTGGCCAGCAGGCTGGGAGAGCTTCCCCTCCTCCTCTGCTCTGCCCTACTACGTATAGTAACTTGTGGCTACAGCAGGTGCCAGGGAAGGGTTAAGAACCCAGGATTTTCATCCCTGGCACTGGCAAAACAGGGAAGTCTGCTCTCCTGGGACCTGGGATGGGTGCTGGGAGTCCAGAATACCTCCTTCTGGCCTGCTGCTGCCTGCTGGAGAGCATTGACTCCCCCTTTGCCTTTTCTGGTCACAAGCCTGCTGCCTCCCTGCCGTTTGTTTTCGGAGGGCTGCTTTGCCAGCCTGGGGGTTTCCATAGCAACCTGGGCCAGCTGCTGAAACTGCAGCTCCCTGGCCTCTTCTTACACCAAACCAGCTGAGAGCCTGCAGGTATCAGCTCCTCTCCCTGCCGTGCCTGGGGGTGACTTGGAAGGCTTCTGTCGGGGTTCAGCAGCAGGTGGCTGCAAGTGTGCTGCTCCTTAGAATCCCACACTGCTTGGGGTGGGAAGGGACCTTCAGAGGTCATCCAGTCCAACCCCACTGAACTCAGGTTGCTCAGAGTGGTGCTGTGGATACACCAGAGGGACAGGATGGCATCCAGAGGGAGCTGGACAAGCTGGGGAGGGGGTGCCCAGGTGAACCTCATGAGGCTCAACAAGAGCAAGTGCAGGGCTCTGCCCCTGGGCCAGAGCAATCCTCACTGTCAACACCAACTGGGGGAGGAGGTGATAGAAAGCAGCCCTGAGGAGAAGGCCTTGGGGGTGCTGAGGGATGAGAAGCTGGCCAGGAGCAGGCAGTGTGAGCTTGCAGCACAGAAGGCCAAGGGCAGCCTGGGCTGCATCCAAAGCAGCATTGCCAGAGAGCCAGAGAGGGGATTCTGCCCCTTTGCTCTGCTCTGGGGAGACCTCACCTGCAGTGCTGTGTGCAGGGCTGGAGCCCTCAGCACAGCAAGGACCTGGAGCTGATGGAGAGGCTCCAGAGGAGGGTCATGAAGATGCTCAGGGGGTTGGAGCAGCTCTGCTGTGAGGGCAGGCTGAGGGAGCTGGGGGTGTTCAGCCTGGAGAAGAGAAGGCTCTGGGGAGACCTAAGAGCAGCCTGCCAGGACCTGAAGGGGGCTGCAAGAAGGCTGCAGAGAGACTGTTTGCAAAGGCCTGCAGGGACAGGAGCAGGGGCAGTGGCTGCAAACTAGAGCAGAGCAGATTGAGATTGGATGTGAGGAGCAAGTGCTTTACCACGAGGGTGGTGGAACACTGGCACAGGTTGCCCAGGGAGGTGGTTGAGGCTCCTTCCCTGGAGATACTCAAGGTGAGGCTGGACAGGGCCCTGGGCAGCCTGATGTGGTTGGGGCTGTCCCTGCTGAGTGCAGGGAGGTTGGGCTGGGTGAGCTGTGGAGGCCCCTTCCAGCCTGGACCATTCTATGATTCCAGACCCCCTCCTGTCCCAGGGGGTCAATCACTCAGCCAGGTGACAGATGTGGGACCTCATCCTTCTTCTGTGCAATGCTGTAAGCTTCATGGAGTTCTTCCAAGCTCCCTTGAAGAAGAGGTTTGCTGGCTGGTGTTTGGCAGCCTGTGCTGGGAAGGCCAATCTGAGGAGGGCCAGGAGGCCTTCAGGAGGAAAGTGGGGACTGGCCTGAAGAATAAGGAGGAAGGAGAGGGGTGTTTCATGCCTGCTGCTGTTTGGTTTAGATTTCCCCTGAAAGAACTTTGGTTCACTCAGTAAGTTTTGCTGGCTTGAGCAAGACCTGGAGCAGACTCCTCACATCAGAGGTGATGATGCAGGCAGCAGGTGTTTGCAGCCAGGCTGGAGGTGGCTGTGAGCAACCTGCTGTGGTGTGAGGTGTCCCTGCCCATGGCAGGGGTTTGGCACTGGCAGAGCCTTGAGCTCCCTTCCAGCCCTGACAGTTCTGTGCTTCTACTCAAAACCCAGGGTCTGTTGTGACAGGACAAGGGGTGATGGTTTGAAAGGAAGAGAGGAAGAATCAGACTGGAGGGAAGGAAGAAGGTTTTGATGTTGAGGGTGATGGGAGCCTGGCCCAGGTGGCTGAGAGTGGTCGTGGAAGCCCTGTCCTTGGGACCATTGCAGGGGAGGTGGTTTGGGGCTCTGTGCAGCCTGCTCTAGCTGCAGCTGTCCCTGCTAACTGCAGGGGGATTGGGCCAGATGACCTTGATAGGTCCCTGCCAACTCAAAGCATTTTGGTGGCTCTTTGATCCTTACAGGGAGGGCTATGGGAGGACTTCTTGCCCTGAGGAGCTTCTGGTGCAGAGAGCAAATGATAAAAGCAAGAGCTAAGAGAGAGAGGACCTGCTGGAGGCTGCACTGGCCTAGACACACAGTCCCAGCCTGCTGCCCAGTTAGGCTGCAGGATGCTTTTTGGACCACGCAAGTTCCCCAGCAGCTCCCCTCCTCACATCCTGCTTTCTGCAGACACTTCTGTGCTGTGCCAGGGAGGAAACATCCTGCCCCACTGATCACAGGCTCACAGCATGCTAGGGACTGGAAGGGACCACTGCAGATCTTCCAGTCCAACCTCCCTGCCAGAGCAGGACTGCAGAATGCAGCACAGGAGCACATCCAGGCAGGGATGTCAGGAGGGACATCCCTAACTAGATCAGGTTGACCAAGGTCTCATTCCAGGACTGGGGCCTCAACCACCTCCCTGGGCAACCTGTGCCAGTCTCTCACCACCCCCCTGGGGAAGAACTTCTTCCTAACATCCAATCTGAATCTGCCCTTCTGTAGTTTGAACCTGAGGGAAGGTTGGACTAGAGGAGCTCCAGAGGTCCCTTCACATCCACACATTTCTGGGACTATTGAACTAGAACTGGAGCTGCTCTGCTCTGGAGACAGCCTGAGAGAGTTGGGGCTGTGCAGGCTGGAGAGGAGAAGGCTCCCAGGAGACCTTCTGGTGGCCTTGCAGGATCTGCAGGGGGCTCCAGGAGAGCTGGGGAGGGACTTTTGAGGGTGTCAGGGAGGGATAGGACTGGGGGGGATGGAGCAGAACTAGAAGTGGGGAGATTGAGATTGGCTGTGAGAAGAAGTTGTTGCCCATGAGGGTGGTGAGAGCCTGGCACAGGTTGCCCAGGGAGGTGGTGGCAGCCTCCTGGCTGGAGGTGTTTGCAGCCAGGCTGGAGGTGGCTGTGAGCAGCCTGCTGTGGTGTGAGGTGTCCCTGCCCATGGCAGGGGGTTGGGACTGGATGAGCCTTGAGGTCCCTTCCAACCCTGACAGCTCTGTGATTCTATGCCCCTTGAGCTCTGATAAGCTTGGTGCTGTGACCACTTCAACTTCGATGTCATCTTCTCCACTCCTTGGTCTGAAGAACTCAGTGCCCCACAAAGAAAAGGGAATGAGGTGGGGGAGGAGCAGAGAGGACTTAACCTCCTGAGTACTCAGCTACTCAAACCCATGTGGGTGATCCCACACCTTCGGGGTATGGCTGCAGCAAACAGAAGCTTCATGGGATTTATTGCAGCTCAGCAGTCCAGCCTGGAGGAAAAAACAGAAGCTGAGGGGGGAAGCTGCTGGCTTTCTACAACAACCTGGAAGGTTGGAGTGAGGTGGGGGTTGGTCTCTCCTCCCAAGTGACAAGCGATAGGACCAGAGGAAACAGCTTCAAGTTGTGCCAGGGGAGGTTTAGGTTGGCCATGAGGGACAGTTTCTTCCCCAAAAGGGTTGCCAAGCCTTGGGACAGGCTGCTCAGGGCAGTGGTGGAGTCACCATCCCTGGAGGGAATGAAAAGCCAGATGTGAGGGATGTGGTTTAGCACCAGACTTGGTTGAGTTAGAGAATGGTTGCACTCAATCTTAAAGGTCTTTTCCTACCTAAAACCATTGTATGGCTCTATAAAAGGAAAGGCAAGACTGGAAGGGAGATGTTTGAGGGGGTAGGAGCCTTGAGGGCACCTACTTTGTGTGCCCCTGTTGTACTGTGAGCTCCTCAAGGTGATTAGTGACTGGCTGACACTACCTGCCCTGCAGGCACACAGTGCTGGCTGCTGTGCCTGCGGGAAATCCCTCTGCTGTGAGGCCAGGCTGGGAGAGTTGGGGTTGTGCAGCCTGGAGAAGGCTGCAGGGAGACCTTCTGGGGGCCCTGCAGTGCCTCAAGAGGCTGAGCAGCAAGCTGGGGACAGAGCTTTGGGCAGGGCCTGGTGTGAGAGGACAAGGGGGGATGGTTTGAGCTGAAAGAGAGAGAGCTTCACACTGGAGAGAAGGAAGAAATTGTTTATGATGAGAGTGGTGAGACCCTGGCTTAGGTTGCCCAGAGGGGTGGGAGATGCCTCATCCCTGGAACCATTTCAGGGCAGGGGCTCTGAGCAACCTGCTGTGGTTGGGGATGTCCCTGCTGACGGCAAGGGCGTTGGACTGGGTGAGCCTGAAAGGTCTCTCCCACCCACAGTCTGTGATTCTGTGACCCCTTATCTTTTCCATGTCAGAGAGGGGTCTCCATCTGTTCCTGTGTGCCCTGTGCTGGATTCTCTGGTCCTGCTCTGCAGGGGGGTTGGACTGGATGATCTCTGCAGGTCCCTTCCAGCCCCTATGATCTTCTTTGCCGACCCCGTTTAGACCCTGGGACATGGTGAGAAGGTCTCCCCTAAGCCTTCTTTCCTCAAGGCTGAGCAAACCCTCTTCTCTCAGCCTTTCTCCTCCTAGGAAATCACTTTTAAGGCCCCACAGCAGTCAGCTGGATAAAACATGGAGCATTTGAGGCCTTCCCAGCCCTGAGGAAAGGTTCCCTCCAGCCTCTGCACAGGAGGACACTGCTGTACAACCTGACTTCAGCACCCGACTATGCAGGAGAGAACAAAATCCCCTCTGCTGATCCCCATGGCAGAGGGCTGCTGTCATCTATCCCCTGAGGTCACATTTCAGCTCTAAACCCCTGGAGTAAATATAGTTTTGCAGATGAGGGCACTGCAGTCCTGCCTGGGGGGGGTATGTCACAGGATATTTTCTTCTGGATTGTCTCAAACACAAAACCTCTCCAGGCCCTCCCTCCCCCCTCATTGCCATGGTGATGCTGCTCCGCTGAACCTTCCCAGAGCATCTGAGCACCGCAGCTGGGAGGCCATGCAAGTGCTCACTTTCCCCTCCCTGCTCCACACCCCCCTCCAAAGTGCAGCCCTCAGCCTGAACTTCCTGCCTGGAGCCAGGAGGGTGCACGGGTGGGATGGGATCTTGGGATTCTCTCATCCCTCAGGTGAAGAAATTGACCTTCCTCCAAAGGGAACATAGAAGGGTTTGGGTTGGAAGGGACTCTAAAGGTCACCCAGTTCCAACCCCCCTGCCATGGGCAGGGACACCTCACACCAGAGCAGGTTGCTCAAGGCCTCATCCAGCCTGGTCTTGAGCGCCTCCAGGCAGGAGGCAGCCACAGCCTCCCTGGGCAGCCTGTGCCAGAGTCTCCCCACCCTCACTGCGAAGAATTTCTTCCTCATCTCCAGCTTCCATCCCTCCTCTTCCACCTTAAAGCCATTCCCCCTCACCCTATCTCTACAAGCCCTTACCAAAACCCCTTCATCCAGCTTTCTTGTAGCCCCCTTCGGGTACTGAAAGGCTGCTCTAAGGCGTCCCCAGAGCCTTCTCTTCTCCAGGCTGAACATGAGATGCTTTTCTCCAGCACCAGAACACAGCTCCTGGGTCATCCCACAAGTTGTTTCTGCAGGATGGACAACCCTAGCCCCAGGCAATCTTCCATGGCTGAAGGGCCATGCTGAGGGAACACAGTTTGGCCCTCAGCATGCTGCAGAGTTGGGTTGTCAGGGATAAAAACCTGGGGCTCTTGGAGAACAAAGTCATCTCACTGCTGTAAGGGCTGTGGCAGCTAAATTTAGCTCTTAAAATCAACAGCAAAACCACATCCTGCTCCAGGCTGGAATGATTCAGTTTGACCAAAGAGACAATGGTTCCCCTACTAAGCTAATTGTATCTCCCAGGCCTTCAAAAGCCTCAAACCTGGCCCTCAAGCTGCCTTGGGCAGCCAAGGAACTGAGAGAGGCAGCCAGGTGCTTCAGAAAGCCAAAGCTCTCAAGAGTTTCCTTGAGGCTGGCAAGAGGCAAAAGCAAGGAGGAGCCTTCTGGAATCATCTGCCTCGGGTTCCTCCTCTCCCAGAGCTCTCTTCTGGTTTTGGCTGATCCTGTTGGAGACACAAAATCACAAGGAGCAGAGGATGTTGGGGGTTGGAAGGGACTTCTGAAGATCATGAAGTCCAACCCCCTGCCAGAGCAGGAGCAGAGAATGCAGCACAGGTCACAAGGAACACATCCAGACAGGGCTGGGAAGGCTCCAGAGAAGGAGACTCCACAACCTCTCTGGGCAGCCTGCTCCAGGGCTCTGGGAGCCTCACAGGGAGAAGTTCCTCCTCATGTTGAGCTGGAACCTCCTGTGGGTTTGAATAGAGTGCAGGTGCTGAAACACCACCCTGCTGGGCAGGCAGAAAGGAGGGGGAGCCAGAGCCCAGCTGTAGCCAAGGACAAAGCAAAGGGGAGGCTTTCTGAGGGGGAACTTGCCAAAACAAGTGCTGGATGCTGCCAGGGGCTGTGCTGTCTGTGAGCCGCTGGCTGTTCCCAGAGCACTTCTCTAGCTCTGCACAGGCCCCAAGCTTCATGGCAGAAGGTGGTGAACTCAAGGTTGGTGCAAGCAGAAGCCTAGAATCCCAGCATGGGAGGGTTGGAAGGGACCTCTGGAGATCACCCAGGCCAACCTCCCTGCCAAAGCAGGGCACCCACAGCAGCTTGCCCAGGAGCACAAGGCCAGGGGGGCTTGGAAGCTCTGCAGAAAGGGAGACTCCACAACCTCTCTGGGCAGCCTGCTCCAGGCCTCCAGCACCCTCACAACAAAGAAGTTTCTCCTCACAGATGGAACCTCCTGGGTTCCAGTTTGTGCCCTGTGCCCCTTGGCCTGTCCCTGGGCACCACTGACAAGAGCCTGGCCCCAGCCTCTTGCCCCCCACAGGCCCTTTGTCTCTTGCTGAGCATTGCTCAGCTCCCCTCTGGGGCTGCTCTTCTGCAGGCTCTCAGCCCCAGGGCTCTCAGCCTTTGCTCCTCACAAAGGTGCTCCAGGCCCTCTGCATCTCTGCAGCCTGCACTGGACTCTCTCCAGTAGCTCTCTGTCTCGAACTGGACAGCCTAGCTTGGCCTCACCAGGTCAGAGAAGAGGAGGAGAACCTCCCTTGACCTGCTGGCCACGCTCCTCTTCCTGCACCCCAGGATCCCATTTGCCTCTTGTCCACGAGGGCACACTGCTGGCTCAGGATGAACTTCTTGTCCACAGCACTCCCAGGTCCTTCTCCACAGAGCTGCTTCCCAGCAGCTCCCCCCTCACCTGTGCTGCTGCAGGGCTGATTCCTCCCCAGCTGCAGGGCCCTGCACTTGCCCTTGTTGATGTCCATGAAGTTCCCTCTCTGCCCAGGTCTCCAGCTCTCCTACCCCAGCACAGAGCAGCTGGGCTCAGTTCCCCCCTCCCCAGGGCTACCTCCAGCTCCCTGCCCAGGGCAGGAGGTGCTGTGGCTGTGCACACTGAGCACAGGGGCACCCAGTGCTGGGCGTACCTAGGGTCCCCCAGTGTGCTGCTGTCCCTGTGCCCTGGCCAGCACAGCCCAGAGTTCCTGATGCCATTGCTAAGCCTCTACTTCCTTCCCAGCTCCCAGATGAGCGTCCAAAATAGCCCCGAGTGGGTGGGGCTGTACTGGAGAACGTCTTTGTGGGACCAGGCTAACATCAGCCCTGCAGGGGGGCCAGAAAAACCATTCCAGGCTCTTCCTCCCTCACACTGCTCCACTCCCTCCTTTCCTAGTCCCTCTGTATCTTGGGGGTTTTGGTTGGGTTTTCATTTGTGCTCTTGGGATTTTCCATCAGGGAAGCTCCTTGGATGCTCAGCTCCTGGGCAGGGCTCGGTCCTGCTCAGCTCAGCAGGACTTTCCCCTTGGGTTTGTGTCTGAGGGGTTGATTCTGCATCCTAGCACAGAAGCCAAAGGGAAGGAGAGACGTTTAGGATCCCTACAAAATGGAGCCAAGACAGGGGTGGTAGAACTGGGAATCGGAACCCAGTGCCAAAGCCCTGCTGGATCCCACTGTCCTGAGTCCTGCTGCTGTGGGATCCCCGTGCCCTGAGTCCTTCCGAACCCTCTCTTGTGAGTCCTGCTGAACCTTGTGCTCCTGGATCCCAGTGTCCTGAGTCCTGCTGAACCTTGTGCTCCTGGATCCCGGTGTCCCGAGTCCTGCCGAACCTTGTGCTCCTGGATCCCAGTGTCCCGAGTCCTGCTGAACCTTGTGCTCCTGGATCCCAGTGTCCTGAGTCCTGCTGAACCTTGTGCTCCTGGATCCCAGTGTCCCGAGTCCTGCTGAACCTTGTGCTCCTGGATCCCAGTGTCCTGAGTCCTGCTGACCTTGTGTCATGGATCCGGTGTCCCGAGTCCTGCTGAACCTTGTGCTCCTGGATCCAGTGTCCGAGTCCTGCTGAACATTGTGCTCCTGGATCCAGTGTCCCGAGTCCTGCTGAACCTTGTGCTCCTGGATCCCAGTGTCCTGAGTCCTGCTGAACCTTGTGCTCCTGGATCCCAGTGTCCTGAGTCCTGCTGAACCTTGTGCTCCTGGATCCCAGTGTCCTGAGTCCTGCTGAACCTTGTGCTCCTGGATCCCAGTGCCCTGAGTCCTGCTGAACTTGTGCTCCTGGATCCAGGTCCTGAGTCCTGCCGAACCTTGTGCTCCTGGATCCCAGTGTCCTGAGTCCTGCTGAACCTTGTGCTCCTGGATCCCAGTGTCCTGAGTCCTGCTGAACCTTGTGCTCCTGGATCCCAGTGTCCTGAGTCCTGCTGAACCTTGTGCTCCTGGATCCCAGTGTCCTGAGTCCTGCTGAACCTTGTGCTCCTGGATCCAGGTGTCCTGAGTCCTGCTGAACCTTGTTGCTCCTGGATCCCACTGTCCTGAGTCCTGCTGAACCTTGTGCTCCTGGATCCCGGTGTCCTGAGTCCTGCTGAACCTTGTGCTCCTGGATCCCAGTGTCCTGAGTCCTGATGAACCCTCTGCTGATGAATTCTAGTGTCCTGAGTCCTGCTGGATCCAACCTTCTGCTTCTAGATCTCAGTGCCTTGAGTTCTCCTGAACCCTCTGCTGCCGGATCCCAGTGCCCTGAGTCCTGCTGGATCCTTTGCTGCCGGATCCCAGTGCCCTGAGTCCTGCTGGATCCTTTGCTGCCGGATCCCAGTGCCCTGAGTCCTGCTGGATCCTTTGCTGCCGGATCCCAGTGCCCTGAGTCCTGCTGGATCCAACCTTGTGCTGCCGGATGTCTGTGCCTCGAGTCCTGCTGGTCCCTTCGCTGTTGGATTCCAGCGTCCTGAGTTATATCGGACCCTCTGCCGCCGATCCTCGGGGGGTGGAAGGGGAGCACGGTTGCGGCACAGCGCGAACGGCGCCCCGGGGGCGGGCACCGGTGGCGGCAGCAGCGCCTCCACACCTAGCCTTTCCCCTCCCCGCTTCCGAGGAGGCACCGGGGGCGGTGGCGGCGCGGCCGGGGAGGCGCCAGGCGGCGGGGCCGGGCTCGGCGGGCCGCGGGTGGGCTCGATGCGCTCTGAGCATGCTCCCGCGGGGGCCGTGGCCGCTATATAACGGCACCCAGCGACGCCAGCAGCGGCTGTGCTCCAGCGGGGGGCACACAGCGAGCTGCGCACCGGTCCGCGGCTCTCGGCTACGATCCGCAGCGCGCCGGACCTCTCCGGACGGTACCGCACTTCACCGGAGCGCTCCGCACCGGGCCGCGCCGCTGCGCTCAGCTTCGCACCGCACGGCGCTTCTTCGGCCGGTACCGGACCGATCAGCCCCGGACCCAGCCTCTCCGCTGCGAACCGTGCGCCGGACGACATCGCACCCTACCGCACGGCGCCTCTCCCGCTGGTACCGCAACGGCTAGCTCCGCACCGGCTAGCTCCGCACCGGCGAGCCGCGCACCGCTCCGTACCGCACGTCTCCGGCCGGTTCCGCGGCGATCGGCCGCGCAGCGCCTCTCCGGTGAGCCCCGCACGGTCCTTTTCCGCCAAGCCGCTCTCCGCACTTCCCTGCCCAGTACCGCTCCGCTCAGCCCCGCGGGGCCGGTCTCAGCCCTCCCTCCCAGCGGCGCCCCGTCCCCGGCACGGCCGTGGCAGCGCGCCCCGCTCCGCCGGCCCCCGCGGAGGTCGGTGCCCCGGCGGGTGCCCCGGGCGGCAGGATGGCGGCCGCCGCCAAGCCGGCCGAGCTGCTGGGGGTCTGCTCCAGCTACCAGGCGGTGATGCCTCACTTCGTCTGCGTGACCGAGGAGTTCCCCTCTCCGGCCCGCCCGGCCAAGACCCCCAAAGGCAAGCTGCGGCGGCCGCGCCAGTCCCGCTTCAAGACCCAGCCGGTGACTTTCGACGAGATCCAAGAGGTGGAGGAGGAAGGGGTGTCCCCCATGGAAGAGGAGAAGGCCAAGAAGTCCTTCTTGCAGTCCCTGGAGTGCCTGCGGCGGAGCACCCAGAACCTCAGCCTGCAGCGAGACCGCCTGGGCAGCTGCCGCCTCCGCAACAGCCTGGACTCCAGCGACTCTGACTCGGCCCTCTGAGGGCTCGCCGCTGGGACCCTGCCCGGCGCGGTGGGAGCCGAGCAGCCCCCGCCAGGGCCGGGATGCTTTCTAAGACAGCGCTGTTGTCCCTTCGTTTCTACTCGGTTGTACCAAACCCTCCCTTTCCGAGGACACGAATTTTAACTCTCTGGCTTTTTTTCTACTCCTCAGAAGACAGGAGCTGGTTGGGATGCCTGGAGCTGCTGGACTGGGTATTTATTTTTGCATTTCAAGGGTTGGACTGAGCTAATTTAATATGTTTCTACCTGAATGTCTGTTATTATTTCCATAAAACAGAGTAATAAACCTGGATATATTTGCACAGTACCGAGCAGACTGCCCTTATTTTTTTGGGGGTGGGAGGGTGGGGAGAAGGAAACCTTGCTGGCTCCTTCCAGTCTCCTTCACCTCTTGGAGGGCTGAGAGGCTTTGGAGGGCTGTCGGTGGTGCTTCCCTCAAGGAGGCTCTACTGTCTGTGCTTAGGTACAAACCCAAGAGCCAAGGCTTGAGACAGCTTCGTTTGCTTCGTCGAGGTCTTTGTGTTGCCTCTAGTTGGTGTTTGAGGATTGTTTACAACCTGGGAGCCAAGAGGCAAGGCTCCAGCCCTCGGCAAGTCCAGCTGTACTTTTTTGTTCTCAGCTCAGTTGGGTTTGTTCCCTTCTGCCCCATAAATCAGCGCTGCAGATGGAAGTCGGTCGTGAGGGGGTTTTGTTTACCAGGTGGACAGGGAGCTGAAGCAGCAGGCTGTGGTGGCTGAAGGGGAGGAATGAAGTTCTGGGGCTGGAGGCTGTCCCTGCACGCTGGTGTAAAAGGTTTTTCCTCTGTGCTGTGGAGCATCTGCAGCTCCCTGCAGCATGAGGAGCAGATTCCTGCACTGGGAATCTGGTGTCATCCCCTGAGAGCATCTTCCTTCTGGGCAAGCCTTTGGCCACTCGGCTTCCCAGTTAGTAGCCAAAAGCAGGTTGCAGGCTTTGCTATGTCTGTGCCCAGGCTTTGCTGGGGAGATGGAGCTCCCCTTGTGCCCTGCCTGGAGGTGAAACCCCAAGCAGGAATGGAGAGCTTTCAGAGCTCCCTGGCAGGAGGAGATCCAGCTGACCAGGGGAAGGTCAGGTGCTCAATCCAGCAGGTAAGGGAAGAGGGCTGGAGGTCTTGACCCAGTAAAAGAATCATTTAGAATACCCTGACCCCCCACCCCCTCTTGCAAGCAGCCTGAGGAACATTTCCTCTTCCTTTACTGTGGCAGCCTGACACTGCTCAGCGTGTTCCTACGCTGCTGCTGCCTGCAGGCTGACCTCCAGGCCAGCTTCAGCTGGGCTGGGCAAGGAATAACCAGCAGCCAGGCTGATCTTCCTCAACAAATCCCTGATGCTGTGGCAGGCTTGGGGTTGGGAAAGGCTCTCCAAACATTGCTGGGAACTCTGCAAGCCCAGACCCTCAACACTGCATAATACACCCAGCGGGCTCAGGAGCTCTGAATGGCTTCCAGAGGCTGTCCAGCACCCTCCTCACACATGGCAGGATCCAGACTGCTTTCCAGTCTGGCTCTGCTTCCAGCTGATGGTGCAAATGTCCCCATGGGACATACAAAGAGTGTGGGAGCTTCAGGAGGCTGCTGAGCTTGTGACCCTCTTCCCTGCTCCTCGTCCCTGGGAGTGGCAGCAGGGATGAAGAGCAGGAGGCAATTGGGGCTGTTCAGCCTGGAGAGGGGAGACCTCAGAGCAGCCTGCCAGTACCTGAAGGGGCTCCAGGAGAGCTGGGGAGGGACTTCTTGCCAGGGCTTGCAGTAACAGGACAAGGGACAATGACTTTGAGCTGAGAGAGGGGAGACTGAGACTGGAGATGAGGAAGAAATCCTTTGCAGTGAGGCTGGGGAGACTCTGGCACAGGCTGCCCAGGGAGGCTGTGGCTGCCTCCTCCCTGGAGGTGTTCAAGGCCAGGTTGGATGAGGCCTTGAGCAATGTGGGCTGGTGGGAGGTGTCCCTGGCCATGGCAGGGGGTTTGGAACTGGACTTTTCAGGTCCCTTCCCAGCCAAAACGTTCTGTGACTTCCACCACTCTTTCCACCCTTTGCTTCGGGGCCATCACCGTGCGGGGCTGAGCCACAGGGCGTCGGAGGGTCACCCTCCCGCCAGGAAGCAGCCACCATGCTCCCCTGTCCTGTTCCAGGAGACAGGTTTGGGTGTTAGCCAGCCTCAGGACAAAGAGGGGGTGAGAAGCTCTTGGGAGCATAATACTGGAGAGGAAAAAGAAGGCAGGCAGCCATATTCCAGTGGTTTGAACTGGAGCAGCTTCTCTCAGCTGTTCTTTGTTAAGGTCTCTCTGCTGAGTGAGTAACCCAGGAGGTGGTTGGTGCTAAAGATAGGCTTGGAGTTTGTCTTCCAGGCAGCTGCACTCAAGGCAAAAGGATGCAGAGCTTGAAGGGTTCAGCTCTGTCATGACTGAATCATGGATGGTTGGAGCCTGTCCCCCACCTCTGCTCAGGCTCAGAGGTGTGGGTTGTGAGTTTCCCTTCAGCTCAAGAGCCCCCAGCAGATGCTGGTGGTGGTGAGGCTCAGCAGGGCAGTGAGGAGGCACAACTGTGTCCTGTGCCTGCACAGCAGGGAGCTGGGGGGGAGCAAAAAGCTTCAGCTGCAAAGTGATCCTTGAGCTCTCTTCCTGTTTTGTGTCCATAGCACCACAGAATCGTTTTGGTTGGAAAGGATCTCGAAGGTCATTGAGTCCAACCCTTCAGCCAGCACTGCCAGCTCAGCACTGAGCCATGGCCCCCAGCACCACAGCTGCACAGCTCTGAAACCCCTCCAGGGATGGAGACTCCACCACTGCCCTGAGCAGCCTGCCCCAGGGCTTGGCAACCCTTCTGGGAAGGAAACTGTTCCTCATGTTCAACCTAAACCTCCCCTGGTGCAACTTGAGGCCATTTCCTCTGGTCCTGTCACTTGTTCTTAGGGAGAAGAGCCCAACCCCCACCTGGCTGCAACCTCCTCTCAGGCAGCTGCAGAGAGCAATGAGGTCTCCCCTCAGCCTCCTCTTCTCCACCCTGAACACCCCCAGTTCCTTCAGCTGCTCCTCCCCAGCCCTCTTCTCCACACCCTTCCCCAGCTTCATTGCCCTTCTTTTTCCTGCTCCAACTCCTGGATATCCTTGGAGTGAGAGGCCTCAGCCTGCTCCCCTCAGGCTGGTGAGCAGTTCCCTCTCTGTGCTCCGTTGAGCTGCTGCAGCGGTGTGGTGATGCTTCCGTCGCTGGTGCACTGGGTCTGTAACCCCATGCTCTGGCTGGGCCTGACCAGTGTAGAGGAGAGCTGGGTGGAGCAGGATCATGTCTCTCTGGGAAGGAAAGTCCTCCCTCTGGACAAGCCTTTTCTGCTTTCCTTCCTTCCTAGCTGCAGTTTGATGCCCACCCCAACGGGTTGAGGACAGCTTCCCTCTCCCAGCTGTGTTATGCCCCATGGGTGGAGCACTGGCACAGGTTGCCCGGGGGAGTGGTTGGAGCTTCTTCCCTGGAGATATTCAAGGTGAGGCTGGGCAGGGCCCTGGGCAGCCTGATCTAGTTGGGGATATCTTGGATGACTTCTTCCACCTTTGGGTTTCCAGTGCCTCAACCAGGGACACAGCAGAGCTAAGAGAACAAATCTGAAGAGCTGCTTGAGACCTCTGTGCTGGGCTCTGTGCTTGGGGAAATGGCTGATGGTCTCCTGACCCTCACCTGTGCTGTGCATCCTGCAGGACATCCCCTGGCTGCCCTAACCTACCAGCCAAAGCCACACAAATCATGGGACACCACACAAACTGTCTGTCAGCCTGATGGTGATGTGCCAGTTGCCATGGAATGGAGGCCAAGGAGCAAGCTGTGGTTCTCAGAAGGGGGCTTTGGAAGCCACCAGAGAGATCAGCATGGTCCTCCAGGCTGCATTTAACCTTGTTTGAAGCTCAGCTCCCATGGAACAGCTCAGCTGGAGCTGTCTTGTACATAGGCCATGAAGATGCTCAGGGGGTTGGAGCAGCTCTGCTGTGAGGCCAGGCTGAGGCAGCTGGGGGTGTTCAGCCTGGAGAAGAGAAGGCTCTGGGGAGACCTAAGAGCAGCCTGCCAGGACCTGAAGGGGCTACAAGAAGGCTGCAGAGAGACTGTTTGCAAAGGCCTGCAGGGACAGGAGCAGGGGCAATGGCTTCAAACTAGAGCAGAGCAGATTGAGATTGGATGTGAGGAACAAGTTCTTTACTCTGAGAGTGGTGGAACACTGGCACAGGTTGCCCAGGGAGGTGGTTGAGGCTCCTTCCCTGGAGATACTCAAGGTGAGGCTGGACAGGGCCCTGGGCAGCCTGATGTGGTTGGGGATGTCCCTGCTGAGTGCAGGGAGGTTGGGCTGGGTGAGCTGTGGAGGACCCTTCCAGCCTGGACCATGCTGTGATTTTGGGGGGGGGTGGGAACCCCTGAGGGAGGTGCAGAGAGAGCCTGAAGCCCCTGAGCAGAGCTTGGGCTGCCTGTGTGGTGATGGATTTGTGGTTCAGCTTCTCACAGCCATCTCAACACGAGTGTGGATGCCACGAGCAGGGCTGCAGCAAGCCTGGCTGCTATCTTCAGGAGCATTGGCTTAATCATAGAATGGTTTGGGTTGGAAGGAACCTTAAAGATCATCTGCTTCCAACTGCCCTGCTGCCATGGGCAGGGACACAATACAATACAATACAATACAATACACTACAATACAATACAATACAATACACCAGGTTGGAAGAGACCTTCAAGATCACCACGTCCAACCCATCAACCAATCCAACCCACCCAAACAACTAACCCATGGCACCAAGCACCCCAGCAAGTCTCCTCCTGAACACCTCCAGTGAAGGTGACTCCACCACCTCCCCGGGCAGCCCATCCCAATGGGACACAGCACACTGGACCAGGTAACCCCTAGCAGAAAACAATCCAGTGTCCAGGAATAACGCAGCAAAGGGAGCTCAGCTTCCTCCTGAAGCTGAAGGCAGAGGTTACCAGCTCAGCTGTGGTCTGCAGGCTGGATGAGTTGGAAGAATCTGGGCTGTTCAGTCTGGAGAATGCTCCCAGGAGACCTTCTTGTGGCCTTCCAGGAGCTGAAGGCAGCTACAGCACCAGAACAAGAGGACACAGTATCAAGCTGTGCCAGGGGAGGTTTAGGCTGGAGGTGAGGAAGAAATTCTACCCAGACAGGAGATTGGCCACTGGGATGTGCTGCCCAGGGAGGTGGTGGAGTCCCCATCCCTGGAGGTGTTCAAGAGGAGCCTGGCTGAGGCACTTGGTGCCATGGTTCATTGATCAGATGGTGGTGGATGACAGGTTGGGCCTGATGATCTCAAAGGTCTTTTCCAACCTGGTTAATTCTAGTCTATGCTACAAGAGAGCTGGGGAGGGACTTCTGAGGGTGTCAGGGAGGGATAGGACTGGGGGGGATGGAGCAGAACCAGAAGTGGGGGAGATTGAGATTGGCTGTGAGGAAGAAGTTGTTGCCCAGGAGGGTGGTGAGAGCCTGGCACAGGTTGCCCAGGGAGGTGGTGGAAGCCTCCTGCCTGGAGGTGTTTGCAGCCAGGCTGGAGGTGGCTGTGAGCAACCTGCTGTGGTGTGAGGTGTCCCTGCCCGTGGCAGGGGGTTGGAACTGGCTGAGCCTTGAGGTCCCTTCCAGGCCTGGCAGCTCTGTGCCTCTATGGTGCTAATACCCAACCTTTAGCTCCTCCATGAGTCTGTACTGATGGGACACAGCAGCAGCAGTGTCTCTGCAACCAAGCTGAGGGTTGCTTGGGTCTGCTTCCAAGGAAAACTGAGACCTAGCCTGGTGATTTGTGCCTCTGCCTTGCAGCAGAGATGGTTTTTGGGGGGGGAATATTTGCGTGGAAGAGGCTGAAGTAATTTATGAGGAGCTGGTGAAGAGGGGAAGTTTGCTTCCATGCCTTGATTTAAAAGCTTGTGGAAGACCCTTTGTTGGTTTGGTTTGCGGTTTCCCCCCGCCCCCACCCTTCCCTGTGAAGAAAATGACCTTTCTTGGGCAGGAGGGACTGGAACTGGTGAGGAGGGAGAGCTGAGAGCTCGTGGAACAGCTCTTGGCTCCTTCAGAACCACGTCCAGGATGTTTATGTGCTCGTGTGCTGCCGCTAATCGCAGCTTCTGGCAAGTCAGTGATGTCCCTGGGAGGAGAAGCATTTGGAGGTCCTGCCCAGGATCGTTAAAGAGCCATTTCGGTGTCTTTTCACAGCAGCCTCGAACAGCCTGAGGGAGCCTGGGCTCTGCTGAGCTGCATCCTGCGGGGGGAAATGCACCGAGAGAACACATCGCCCCTCTTCCGCACGGAAAGCTCTGGGACCAGAGGTTATCGCTCAGGCTTGCTGGGGAATGTCGGCTGCCAGGCTGAGCTGGGCGGGTTTCAACCATCCATGCTTGGCGCTGCTCCTCCGGGGATGCCTCGGCAGGAGTTTCACAGAGCTGTGGCTGTGGTCTCCCGTGGGGGTAGGTTGGGAGGTGATCTGCTGGAGAGCAGCCCCCTGGCAGTGCTGGGGGGCAGCAAGGTCTGCATGGCACAGCAATGTGCCCTGGGGGCCAAGAAGGCCAAGGGGGTCCTGGGCTGCATGCAGAGGAGTGTGGCCAGCAGAGCCAGGGAGGTTCTCCTCCCCCTCTGCTCTGCCCTGGGGAGACCTCCCCTGGAATATTGCATCCAGCTCTGGGCTCCCCAGCTCAGGAGGGACAGGGATCTGCTGGAGAGAGTCCAAGGGAGGGCTGCAAGGCTGCTGAAGGGACTGCAGACTGCCTGGGGAGGAGACGCTGAGAGCCCTGGGGCTGTTCAGTCTGGGAGGAGAAGACGCGAGAGGGGATTAATCAATGTCTATCAATAGTCGGGGCTGGGGTGTAGGGGGGGACAGGGACAGGCTCTGCTCAGCTGCACCCTGGGATAGCACAAGGGGCAATGGATGTAAGCTGCAGCATGAGGAGGAACTTCTTCCCTGTGAGGCTCCCAGAGGCCTGGAGCAGGCTGCCCAGGGAGGTTGTGGAGTCTCCTGCTCTGGAGCCTTCCCAGCCCTGTCTGGATGTGTTCCTGTGTGACCTGTGCTGGACTCTCTGCTCCTGCTCTGGCAGGGGGTTGGACCTGAAGCTCTCCAGAGGTCCCTTCCAACCCCTCACATCCTGTGAGCCTGTGACTGGTTGAGCTTTGAAGGGCTGGAAGCTGCAGGAGCACCACAGCCTGGCTCCCTGTCACTTTGCAGCGAGGCAGCTAGAAACTGAGCTGCTTGGGAATGGAGCTGCTGGAGCAGAACCAAATGGTGCAGGGAGAGGCAGGAAGAAAAGAGAGCAAGAAGAAGACAAAAATACCCAACCTCAGAGGAAAATGGCTGAGAAGGCAAACAAGGGAGCCTGGTTTTAATCAGCTCCCACCCTGGTTTTAATCAGCTTCCATTAGAAGCACCTTTGAGTTCACACACACCACACCCCCCCTGGGAGTCCATAAAATGAAGTTCTGCCCTGGTTCTGCCCTGGTTCTGCAGCAAATTGGCAGTTTTGTTATGGGATGTCTTTGTTTGCTTCCCAAAATAAATGTGAAACTTATCAGCCAGCTCCTCCTGTTCCCAGAAAACCAACCCAAAATAGCCAGCCCACCAGCTTCAGGAGCTCCCAGCTGAGCTTGCTGGCTGTGACTGTGTCTGTCCTGGGTAGTGTGGCCCTCTCTGTTTATGCCCTGCAGAGAAGGGAGCCAGCAGGCAAAGCAGGTGAGGGG
>CM037646.1:2616225-2680538 GCA_015227895.2 Colaptes auratus | reverse complement strand
TTCCCCTCCCTGCCTGATTAAAGAGCCCTCCTATTAATCATCTCTCCTCTGCTGGTAATCACAGGCAGTGATCAACTCATCATTTGACCTTCTGCTGGATGAACTTGGATTGACCTTCTGAAGTTTCTTGCTGGAAGTCTGTTTCCCAGCCTGCTGGGTGGCTCTGGGAGCTCTTTCCTGACCTCTTGGCAGTGCCTCTGCTTCTGCTGCTCTCTGCACCGAGCCAGTGCCACCTCTGCTACTCACAGAAGCTGTCCAAGAAACACTTTTGTCCCACCCACAGCCTCATGCTCAGAATACAATGGAATGGAATAGAATGGAATAGAATGGGATGGGATGGGATGGGATGGGATGGGATGGGATAGACCAGGTTGGAAGAGACCTTCAAGATCATCAAGTCCAACCTATCACCCAGCACCACCTAATCAACTAACCCATGGCACCCAGCACCCCATCCAGTCTCCTCCCAAACACCTCCAGGGATGGTGACTCCACCACCTCCCTGGGCAGCACATCCCAATGGCCAATGACTCTCTCTGTGTAGAACTTCTTCCTAACAGCCAGCCTGAACCTCCCCTGGCACAGCTTGAGACTGTGTCCTCTTGTTCTGGGGCTGCTTGCCTGGATGCTTTCCCTAACTGTGTGCCCTTGGGTGAGGTCAGATCCTTGATCAGCCCTCCCAGCACTGCTGAGGCCTCCTCTGGCCCTGCTCCCACAGGTCCCTGGCTGTGCTGAGGGCTCCAGAGCTGCCCCAGCACTGCAGGGGAGGTCTCAGCAGAGCAGGGAGGCAGAATCCTCTCCCTCCCCCTGCTGCCCAGGCTGCTGGGGATCAGCCCAGGGCAGGTTGGCTCTGGGCTGGGAGCACACAGTGCTGGCTCTGTCCAGTTCTGGGCCCCACAGGTTAGGAAAGATGTTGAGCTGCTGGAAGGTGTCCAGAGAAGGGCAAGAAAGCTGGGGAGGGGTCTGGGGCACAGCCCTGTGAGGAGAGGCTGAGGGAGCTGGGGTTGCTTAGCCTGGAGAAGAGGAGGCTCAGGGCAGACCTCATTGCTCTGAAGGGGAGCAACAACCTGAAGGGAGGTTGTAGCCAGGTGGGGGTTGGTCTCTTCTCCCAGACCCCCAGCAGCAGAACAAGAGGACACAGTCTCAAGCTGTGCCAGGGGAGGTTTAAGATGGAGGTGAGGAAGACATTCTTCCCAGCCAGAGAGATTGGCCCTTGGGATGTGCTGCCCAGGGAGGTGGTGGAGTCCCCATCCCTGGAGGTGTTCAGGAAGAGCCTGGCTGAGGCCCTTGGTGCCATGGTGTAGTTGATCAGATGGTGCTGGGTGCTAGGTTGGACTGGATGCTCTCTGAGGCCTTTTCCCACCTGGTTCATTCTGTATTCTGTATTGCCATGCCAGCTCCTCACCCACCAGCCCCCCCAAGTCCTTCTCCACAAGGCTGCTCCTCGTCCCTTCATGCCCCGGCCCGCACTGGCTGTGGAGTTCGCCCTGATTCGTGGTGCACCTTGCCCTTGGCCTTGTCGAGCCTCCCGAGGTTCACAGGGAAGCTCTTCTCAAGCTTGCCCAGCTGCCTCATTCCACAGAGTGCTGCTTTGGTCCCAAGAGCCCCAAGGCAGGCTGCAGAAACCCTCCCGAGGTGAGCAGCCTGGCAGGGTTTTCTGCATGGAGTCACCCAGGGACCTCAGCAAGCATGGGGCTGAGGATGTTCCCAGAAGCCATCCCCCAGGGGGCGAGGGGCACTTCCCTTCCTGCACCAGACAACCCCCTGAGCAACCTGCCTGCCTCCACATGCCTGGGTTGGGTGAGAGCTTGGAGGTGGTGGCTTCCCGGGGTCCCTCCTGAGCGCAGCTCTGCTTTACCTGCAGGATTATGCAGCTAATCAGGCTGCCGCTTCTGAGAAGTGTTGCTGTGCTCCAGAGTCAGCTCTCCCAGGGCCGCAGCTGGGCTGCCACACCGAGGGCAGGCTCTCACACTTTGGCCAAACAAAGCCAGCAGAGCCTGTGGCAGGTCTCCCGGCCCGGGGGCAAGGCAGCAGGGCTGGCAGCGCCCAGGAGAGGTCACTCCTGTCTGCCACAGCCTGCTGGATGTGGAGCTGCCTCCTCCCAGAGCAAAGCCTTCCCCTGCCTCTGTCACCTCTGGTCAGAATCACAGAGTTAACCTGGTTGGAAAAGACCTTTGACGTGATTGAGTCCAACCTATCCCCCAGCACCATCTGCTCAACTCAACCATGGCACCGAGGGCCTCAGCCAGGCTCCTCCTGAACACCTCCAGGGATGGGGACTCCACCACCTCCCTGGGCAGCACATTCCAAGGGCCAATCTCTCTTGCTGGGAAGAATTTCTTCCTCACCTCCAGCCTGAACCTCCCCTGGCACAGGCTGAGACTGTGTCCTCTTGTTCTGGTGCTGCTTGCCTGGGAGAAGAGACCAACCCCCAGCTGGCTACAACCTCCCTTCAGGGAGTTGCAGAGAGCAATGAGGTCTCCCCTGAGCCTCCTCCTCTCCAGGCTAAGCAACCCCAGCTCCCTCAGCCTCTCTCTCACAGGGCTGTGCTCCAGACCCCTCCCAGCTTTCTTGCCCTTCTAGGACACCTTCCAGCAGCCCAACCTCCTTCCTAAACTGAGGGGCCCAGAGCTGGACACAGGACTCAAGGTGTGGCCTCAGCAGTGCTGAGCACAGGGCACAATGACCTCCCTGCTCCTGCTGGCCACACTCTTCCTGATGCAGGCCAGGATGCCATTGGCCTTCTTGGCCCCCTGGGCACACTGCAGGCTCAGTTCAGCCTACTCTCAACCAGCACCCCCAGGTCCCTCTCTGCCTGGCTGCTCTCAGCCACTCTGCCCCCAGCCTGTAGCACTGCCTGGGGTTGCTGTGGCCAATGTGCAGCACCTGGCACTGGGATGTGCTCAATCTCCTGCCCTTGGCCTCTGCCCATCTGTGCAGCAAAGTTATCCCTTGAATATGGAGGAAGGTGCTGCTGGCTTTTTCTCCCTGGTCTTCCTTTCCTTCCTGTGTGCATCCACCAATGTTGGGCAGGGCAGGGATGTGACTGCTCTGTGAGGCCAAGCAAACCTCTCTGATGTTAACTCATTTTCATAGCAGGACATTTCCAAGCCTTTCTGCTTTTGCTTTCTCCTCCCTGATCATGGTTCCATTCCAAAATGCTGTGAAGAGCCCTTCTCCAGCCTCCTGATTTGTCCCAGGACATAGTGATAACAGCCTGTGATCAAACACACTGTAGCAGCTCCAACCCCCTGCCATGGGCAGGGACACCCCACACTAGAGCAGGCTGCCCACAGCCTCATCCAGCCTGGGCTTAAACACCTCCAGGGACAGGGCCTCAACCACCTCCCTGCACAACCCATTCCAGGGCTTCACCACTCTCAGGGGGAAGAACTTCCTCCTCACCTCCAGCCTCAATCTCCCCACCTCCAGCTTCAGTCCATTCCCCCTAGTCCTATCACTCCCTGATGTCCTGAGCAGTCCCTCCCCAGCCTTCCTGTAGCCCCCTTCAGATCCTGGAAGGCCACAATGAGGTCACCTGGGAGCCTTCTCTTCTCCAGACTGAACAGCCCCAACTCCTTCAGTCTGTCCTCACAGCAGAGGTTCTCCAGCCCTCTGCTCCTCCTCCTGGCCCTGCTCTGGACACCTTCCAGCACCTCCAGATCCCTCTTGCAATAGGGGCTCCAGAACTGGAGGCAGTACTGCAGGTGGGGTCTCAGCAGGGCTGAGCAGAGGGGGAGAATCCCCTCCCTTGCCCTGCTGGCCACACTTCTCCTGCTGCAGCCCAGGCTCTGATTGGCTTTCCGGGCTGCAAGTGCACCCTGAGAGCTCCTGGGGAGCTTCTCCTCCCCAGCACCCCCAAGGCTCTCTCCTCAGGGCTGCTCCCAGCCAGTCCCTGCCCAGCCTGCATTTGTGCCTGGGGTTGCCTCCACCCAGCTGCAGGACCCTGCCCTTGGTCTTGTTGAAGCTCCTGAGGTTGGCTTGTGCCCACCTCTCCAGCCTGCCCAGGTCCCTCTGGATGGATCCTTCCCTCCAGCTGTCTGCTGCACCACACAGCTTGGTGTCAGCAGCAACCTTGCTGAGGCTGCACTCACTGCCACTGCCCATGGCACCCACAGAGATGTTGAACAAGCCTGGTCCCAGGACTGATCCCTGAGGGCCTCTGCTTGTCCCTGGCCTCCACTGGGACATGGAGCCATGGACAGCCACTCTCTGGGTGCAGCCATCCAGCCAGTTCTGTATCCATCTAGTGGTCACCCATCACACCCATGTGTCACCAGCCTGGAGACCAGGATGTGGGGCGGGACAGTGCCGAAGGCTTTGCTCAGGGCCAGGCAAACGACATCAGCTGCTGGCCCCTCAGCTGTTAATGTTGTGACCTGCTCAGAGAAGGCCACCAGGTTTGTCAGGCAGGATTTGCCCTTGGTGAAGCCATGCTGACTATTCCAAATCACCTTTTCCTCCTCCTCCTCCTTCCACCTACTCAAAGCAGGACCAACTTTAAAGCCACATGGGGCTGCTCAGGGCCATACCTGGTTGGTTATTGAATATCTTCATGGTCCACAGCTTCTCCAGGTGCTTCTTGCACTGCTTGACCACCCTCATCAGGATTGGGTTTTGACTTGATACTGAATCTCCCCTTGCTCTGTAATGCAGTTCCATGTGACCCTCTTGCTGTACCCCTTAGTTGAGACCCTGTGCCCTAGTCCTGGTCAAGCTTTCCTCTCCATTTCCCTCTTCAGTCTTGCTGCCCTTGCTCAAGCACCTCAGTCAGCAAGGGCCAAGCATTGACTTGCTGGTCCCAAGGGACTTGGGGGTCCTGCAAGCATGCTTCCAGGTGAGGATGTGCTCTGGTGCTAGAGGGAGGTGTGGTTGTCCTGGGCTGAGCTAGAACAGAACTAATTCTGCTCAGTGATCACCTGGTTCCAGGTCATGGACCTCCACAGAGGAGCTGTGAAGGGCTGTAGTAGTCCATCGGAACACTCATGGCAGAGAGATATCATTTCCTGCTGGGTCCTGGTTCGAGCTAGACCAGAGCTGATGCTGCTCAGTGCTGTCATTTCCCAGCCACTGAGGCACTTGCTGAAGCTCAGGGCAGCTGTGCACAGCCAGGGGCTGCTTCTAGCAGGGAGAAGCCCATGGGGAGAGCTCCTGCCAAGGGCTGGGCTGCAGAAAGGCTCTGCCTGAGACTTGCTCCTCTGCAGACCAAGGGCAGTGCCACAGCTTGGGCCCCAGCCTGGGCTGCAGGGTGGCAGAGGGGGCAGCTGTGGGGAGCAGCAGACAGGACAGGGGACCCTCAACTGCCCAGCAAGGGACTGCATCCATGGATGGCTTCTTCAGGAGGCAGCTGAGGGAGCACCAGGCTCAGGTCTCTTCCTCACTGGCTGGTGCCCCTGGGGGACTCTCTTCTGCCCTTGATCTCAATCCACACCTTCCTAACTCCAGCTCCAGAGCCCAGCTCCCAGTTCCCATCTGTCTCTGAGTCCAGTCTGGGACTTCCCCAGTGCCTCCCCCAGCACCAGTGGTGCCAGTGGTGCCACCACTGCCATCAGGGGTTGGGCTCCACGTCGGTTTGTGTCTCTTTGTCCCTATTCCATTGGGCTGTTCTGCTCTCCATCCCAGCTGCTTCAGTTTCTTGCCCAGCCCAGCAGCCTCTCTCCCTCCTTCCCTTTCTCTTGCCTTTGGGAAGGCAGAGAGCCTCTGGCACTCACCTGGTGGCCCACCCAGCCCTGACCCCTGCCTAGGTAGGGACAGCAGGCAGCAGGATCCTCAGGCATCTCCCAGGGGTGACATGAGGCACAGCCAGGGCTGTGTTTGGACAGCCCTTGGCCCACCCCTGTGATGCAGCCACTGCTGCCCAAGGCAGGTGTTCAACATATTCATCAGTGGCATTGATGAGGGAGCAGACAGAGTCTGCTCAGCAAGGCTGCTGCTGACACCAAATTGGGAGGCTTGGCTGAGACACCTGAAGGCTGTGAGGCCATTTAGAGACTTGGGCAGGCTGAGAGCTGGGCAGAGAGGAGCCATGAGGGTCAACAAGGATGAGAGCAGAGGCCTGCAGCTGGGAATGGAGAATGGACTGCAGCAGGACAGGCTGGGAGGGGATCTGCTGGAGAGCAGCCCCCTGGAGAAGGAGCTGGCAGTGCTGGGGGGCAGCAAGGTCTGCATGGGCCAGCAATGTGCCCTGGGGGCCAAGAAGGCCAAGGGGGTCCTGGGCTGCATGCAGAGGAGTGTGGCCAGCAGAGCCAGGGAGGTTCTCCTCCCCCTCTGCTCTGCCCTGGGGAGACCTCCCCTGGAATACTGCATCCAGCTCTGGGCTCCCCAGGTCAGGAGGGACAGGGATCTGCTGGAGAGAGTCCAAGGGAGGCTGCAAGGATGCTGAAGGGACTGCAGGCTGCCTGGGGAGGAGAGGCTGAGAGCCCTGGGGCTGTTCAGTCTGGAGAGGAGAAGGCTGAGAGGGATCTGATCAATGTCTATCAATAGCTGAGGGCTGGGGGTCAGGAGGGAGGGGACAGGGACAGGCTCTGCTCAGCTGCACCCTGGGACAGGACAAGGGGCAATGGATGTGAACTCCAGCACAGGAGGTTCCAGCTCAGCATGAGGAGGAACTTCTTCCCTGTGAGGGTCCCAGAGCCCTGGAGCAGGCTGCCCAGAGAGGTTGTGGAGTCTCCTTCTCTGGAGCCTTCCCAGCCCTGTCTGGCTGTGTGCCTGTGTGACCTGTGCTGGACTCTATGGTTCTGCTCTGGCAGAGGGTTGGCCTGGATGATCTCTGGAGGTCCCTCCCAGCCCCTCACATCCTGTGATGCTGTGCTGCCCTTCAGCTGCCTCCCATGTGGGCTGTCCCCCCGTGGGCTGGGTTGTTTTGCAGCAGGGAGGCTGAGTGGGTGGTTGGTGCTTCCTGTACTCTCTGCTCCTCGGGTGGGTGCAGGTTAGTCTGTGTCAAGTGCAGGTTGTGCTGCACGGGAGGGGATGTGGCTGTCACTGGGAGGCATCAGCCACAGCCTGGCTCTGACAACCCCCAGCCTGACGAGATCCAAGCTGACATCTCCTTTGCTTTGGCCAGGAAGTCACGACGATGTTTTTCCGAGGGAGCTCTTTATCTGAATGTGTAAACACGTAGCTGCTGCCTCTGCTTGCCTTTGTCAGCCTGTCAGAACGTTCCCAGGGCTGCCTGGTTCGTGGTTTTCACTCGGTGTTCCTTCTCTCAGATGACAGCAGGGACATGAATTGACAGGCAAGCGGTGGTGGAGGCGAGGAGTGGCTCTGGGGACAGCAGAGCTCAGCTCGGAGGAGAGCTCCGCCGTGGGTGTGGCGAGGCTGGGCTGGTGGCCCTGCCCCACAGCAGCAGCTGCTGGAATGGTTCTGTAAGCTGGGCTTAAACTGGCAAAAGGTGAGGCTGTGGTGGTGGTTGTACTGCTGTGTGTGGTGTCTGTGCTGGCTGGAGAGAGCACAGGGCTGCTGGCCAAGCTGTCAGCCCCTGGCTTGGGCAGCAGCACTCTGAGCTGGTTAGGAACTGGCTGGAGGCTGAGCCCAGAGAGTGGTGGTGAATGGTGCCACAGCCAGCTGGCAGCCAGGCACCAGTGGCACCCCCCAGGGATCAGTGCTGGGCCCCAGCCTGTTCAATATCTTCATTGATGATCTGGACGAGGGGATTGAGCCAGTCATCAGCACATTTGCAGATGACACCAAGCTGGGAGCAGATGTTGGTCAGTTAGAGGCCAGAAGGGCTCTGCAGAGGGACCTCGACCCACTGGACAGATGGGCAGAGTCCAGCAGGATGGCATTCAACAAGTCCAAGTGCCAGGGGCTGCACTTTGGCCACAGCAACCCCAGGCAGAGCTACAGGCTGGGGTCAGAGTGGCTGAGAGCAGCCAGGCAGAGAGGGACCTGGGGGTGCTGGTTGACAGCTGCCTGAACATGAGCCAGCAGTGTGCCCAGGGGGCCATGAGGGCCAATGGCATCCTGGCCTGCATCAGGAAGAGTGTGGCCAGCAGGAGCAGGGAGGTCATTGTGCCCTGTGCTCAGCACTGCTCAGGCCACACCTTGAGTCCTGTGTCCAGTTCTGGGCCCCTCAGGTTAGGAAGGAGGTTGAGAGACTTGAAGGTGTCCAGAGAAGGGCAACAAGGCTGGGGAGAGGCCTTGAGCACAGCCCTGTGAGGAGAGGCTGAGGGAGCTGGGGTTGCTTAGCCTGCAGAAGAGGAGGCTCAGGGGAGACCTCATTGCTCTCTCCAACTCCCTGAAGGGAGGTTGTAGCCAGGTGGGGGTTGGTCTCTTCTCCCAGGCCCCCAGCAGCAGAACAAGAGGACACAGTCTCAAGCTGTGCCAGGGGAGGTTTAGACTGGATGTTAGGAAGACATTCTTCCTAGAAAGAGTAATTGGCCATTGGGATGTGCTGCCCAGGGAGGTGGTGGAGTCCCCACCCCTGGAGGTGCTCAAGAGGGGATTGGATGTGGCCCTTGGTGCCATGGTTTAGCTGTCAGGAGGTGCTGGGTGACAGGTTGGACTCGCTCACCTCCGAGGTCTTTTCCAACCTGGCTGATTCCGTGTCTGTGACTCCCAGCCGCTGCAGCTCAGGGCTGTGCCTGTCGCTGCTGTGACACCGCCGGTGCCTTTTCTGCTCCCCCCCAGCGCCGTTCCGCGGGGCAGCCCTGCTCGGACCGGGCTCCTGGGGTCTTTGTCACAGCCATCGGCTCGAATCGCTCCGTCCTGGGGCTCCGTTTCGGCGGTGCTCTGAAGCGCGGCAAAGGATCAGGCCGGGCTCTTTCCGAAGCCATCAGCACTTGGTAGATGGCACATCAGGGCTGAGAAACGGCTCAGGCCCCACTGTTAAACGCAACCTTAGGGTTCTGGGAAGACAGCAGGAGGGAAAGAGCCGAGGGGGGTGCGCAGGAGGGGCGAGGAAGAGCAGCAGGCAGACGCTGTGTTCCCTGCTGCTCTTGCAGCGCCGGTTTGCCCTCCCCAGAACTCTGTCCCCATCATCCCTTCAGCCAAGAAGCTCTTCAGGGCCCAGCAAACCCGGAGACCATACAGGTCAAGGTGTCCTGAAGCTGTCCCAGGAGGGAAATGCTGGCTGGTGGGCTCAGCACAGCCCTGCTATCAGCAGCACCTTCTCCACGGGTGGCTCTGCAAGGTGGTGCAGCTCAGATCTTTCTCCTAGACACCTGAGAACCCTTAGAGAGCTGTGGGGAGGTGAGTGCTCAGACATCTGCCCAGGTCCAACCTACCTCTTGCTTTCAGCTTGGTGTTGAAGGCTGTGCTGCCATTCAGCCAGACCTGGACAGGTTGGAGAGATGGGAGGGGGGAACCTCTGAAGTTCAACAAGGGCAAGCGTAGAGCCCTGCAGCTAGGGAGCAAGCAGCCTCTGCAGCAGCACAGGGGAGGGGGAACCTGCTGGGAAGCTGCTCTGTGGAGAAGGACTGGGCATGCTGCTGGACAACAAGTTCACCAGGAGCCAGCAAGGCAACCTCATGGCCAAGGAGGCCAATGGTCTCCTGGGGCATGGACAGCAGGTTGAGGGAGGGTCTTCTCCCCTTTGCCCTAATGAAACCACAGCTGGAGTCCTAGGTCCAGTTCTGAGCTCCCCAGGTCAAGAGAGACAGGGAACTGCTGGAGAGAGTCCAGTGCAGGCTACAGAGGTGCTGAGGGGCCTGGAGCAGCTCTGAGAGGAGCAAAGGCTGAGGGCCCTGGGGGTGTTGAGCCTGGAGAAGAGCAGCCCCAGAGGGGATCTGAGCAATGTCTAAAGGTCTTCCTGGGCTCTCATAGGATCAGAGGATGTGAGGGGTTGGAAGGGACCTCTGGAGATCATTGAGCCCAAGCCCCCTGCCAGAGCAGAACCATAGAGTCCAGCACAGGTCACACAGGAACACATCCAGGTGGCTCTTGAAGGTCTCCGGAGAAGGAGACTCCACAACCTCGGTGGGCAGGCTGCTCCAGGGCTCTGTGAGCCTCACAGTGAGTGTGAGGATGTTCCCTCCTGTCACAGCCCCGGGGTAACCGTGGTCAGGAGCCAGCTCTCCTGCCTGGGCTCCCAGGAGCCTCCTTGAGTGATCCTGCTGCCTGTGAGCCTTTGTGACACTTGTGGGACACACTGCCGATGCCCACACAAGCTGCTTCTCCCTGGGCCTAGCAGGGGCTGGCTCTGTTTGTTTTTCCTGCTGCCAAGGCCTTTGCTTATCTTAGCCTCCTCCTCTGCATGGAAAAGTTCTTATTTATGCAGCTGGGGCAGAGGTTCTTTTGGGTTTAACTCTTCTAAGGTTGAATTTGTCAAAGAGGAGGGGAAAAACCAAACAGGTCTTCCATGGTAGCTGTTGTCTTCTGCTGGTGCCTGATTCTGGGGCTGCTTGTACAGGTGAGTGCAGGTCAGCTTTCTGCTCAGTGGTGAGCCATGGGAACACCTTCAGTGCATTTACACACCCAGGTAGAGCCACTGAGGTTGTAAAAGACCTCAAAGATCAAGTGCAGCCTTCTAGCCAATGCCTCCATGACCACCAGACCATGTCCAAAGTGCCACATCTACTCTTTCTTTTTTCCCTCTGGACACCTCCAGGGACAGTGACTCCACCACCTCCTTGCTCAACACAAAAGGAATTTGGTCAGGAGTAGGTCATTGGAACCTGGTTTGCTTCCCTGGTTGCTTTTATGCTCTGTCCAGGTGTCCAAAGCAAAGGTGACCTCTGTGGCACCCTTCTGACCTGTGCTAGGTCATGGTAAGAGGTGGAGAGGGGCAGAGCTGGTCAGTGTCATTTAGCATGGCCCAGTACCACAGCAACTGGTTGAAGGCACCATGGTGCATGACTTGCTCCTGCTGCTGCTGAGAGAGTCAGACCTCGACCCACTGGACAGATGGGCAGAGTCCAGCAGGATGGCATTCAACAAGACCAAGTGCCAGAGGCTGCACTTTGGCCACAGCAACCCCAGGCAGAGCTACAGGCTGGGGGCAGAGTGGCTGAGAGCAGCCAAACAGAGAGGGACCTGGGGGTGCTGATTGACAGCTGCCTGAACATGAGCCAGCAGTGTGCCCAGGTGGCCAAGAAGGCCAAGGGCATCCTGGCCTGCATCAGGAAGAGTGTGGCCAGCAGGAGCAGGGAGGTCATTGTGCCCTGTGCTCAGCACTGGTTAGGCCACACCTTGAGTCCTGTGTCCAGTTCTGGGCCCCTCAGTTAGGAAGGACATTGAGACACTTGAAGGTGTCCAGAGAAGGGCAACAAGGCTGGGGAGAGGCCTTGAGCACAGCCCTGTGAGGAGAGGCTGAGGGAGCTGGGGTTGCTTAGCCTGGAGAAGAGGAGGCTCAGGGGAGACCTCATTGCTCTCTCCAACTCCCTGACGGGAGGCTGTAGCCAGGTGGGGGTTGATCTCTTCTCCCAGGCCCCCAGCACCAGAACAAGAGGACACAGTCTCAAGCTGTGCCAGGGGAGGTTTTGGCTGGAGGTGAGGAGAAAGGTCTTCCCAGAGAGAGTCATTGGCCACTGGGATGTGCTGCCCAGGGAGGTGGTGGAGTCCCCATCCCTGGAGGTGTTCAAGAGGGATTGGATGTGGCACTTGGTGCCATGGTCTAGCCATGGGGTCTGTGGTGCCAGGTTGGACTCGATGATCTTTGAGGTCTCTTCCAGCCTTGGTGATACTGTGAGACTGTGATACTGTGATCCCTCCCCATGCTCAAAAGATCTGCCCTGGCAAGCTCCTCCTGGTAGCTCTCCTGCAGCCTGTGCCAAGAGAAATTAATCTGGGGGGAGGAAGCAGACCTGGCTGGAGCCTGCTAGGAACGTTTCATGGAAAGGTGGTTGGACAAAGGCTCATTGTCAGCCTTCTGCAGGGTAACCTTCCTGTTGTAGGATCAATCACTCCACAGAAACCGCTCCCAAGGTTTGCCTCTGAGTTCCTGCCCCCTGAGGTACCATAGGAGCCACAAGGGGATTTCTCTTGTCCCATAGAACATAGAAGCATAGAATCATGGGATGGGCCAGGCTGGAAGGGTCCTCCAAAGCTCACCCAGCCCAGCCTCCCTGCAGCCAGCAGGGACAGCCCCAGCTAGATCAGGCTGCCCAGAGCCTCTTTGAGCCTCACCTTGAATATCTCCAGGGAAGGAGCCTCAAGCTCCTCCCTGGGCAACCTGTGCCAGTGTTCCACCACCCTCATGGTAAAGAACTCGTTCCTCACATCCAATCTCAATCTGCTCTGCTCTAGTTTGAAGCCATTGCCCCTGCTCCTGTCCCTGCAGGCCTTTGCAAACAGTCTCTCTGCAGCCTTCCTGTAGCCCCCTTCAGGTCCTGGCAGGCTGCTCTTAGGTCTCCCCAGAGCCTCCTCTCCAGGCTGAACACCCCCAGCTGCCTCAGCCTGGCCTCCTAGCAGAGCTGCTCCAACCCCCTGAGCATTTCTCTGACCCTCCTCTGGACCTGCTCCATCAGGTCCATGTCCTTCCTTCAGAGGGGATCTGATCAATGCTCAGCAAGAGGATGGAGCTAGGCTCTTTTCAGAGGTGCTCAGCAACTACACAAGGGGCAAAGGGCACAAAGTGGAACCCAGGAGGTTCCACCTGAACAGGAGGTAAACTTCTTTGTTGTGAGGCTGCTGGAGGCCTGGAGCAGGCTGCCCAGAGAGGTTGTGGAGTCTCCTTGTCTGGAGAGCTTCCAACCCCTCCGGCCACTGTGCTCCTGGGCAAGCTGCTGTGGGTGCCCTGCTTTGGCAGGGGGCTTGGACTGGGTGAGCTCCAGAGGTCCCTAAAGACAGACCAAGTGGTTGTCAGTCAACTTCTCTGCTGCCAGCATTCTGTGCAGACAGGGGGAAAAAGCTTTCTTTCAGCTATTCCTTGCTGCTTGTTTTCAAAGTAAGAGTCACAGTATCTTGTTCACCATATTACAAGAAGGCTCTGGAGGGGCTGGAAGGTGTCCAGAGAAGGGCCACGAGGAGGAGCAGAGGGCTGGAGCTGCTCTGCTCTGGAGACAGCCTGAGAGAGTTGGGCTGTGCAGGCTGGAGAGGAGAAGGCTCCCAGGAGACCTTCTGGTGGCCTTCCAGGATCTGCAGGGGGCTCCAAGAGAGCTGGGGAGGGACTTTTGAGGGTGTCAGGGAGGGATAGAACTGGGGGCTGGAGCAAAACTAGAAGTGAGGAGATTGAGATTGGCTGTGAGGAAGAAGTTGTTGCCCATGAGGGTGGTGAGAGCCTGGCACAGGTTGCCCAGGGAGGTGGTGGAAGCCTCCTGCCTGGAGGTGTTTGCAGCCAGGCTGGAGGTGGCTGTGAGCAACCTGCTGTGGTGTGAGGTGTCCCTGCCCATGGCAGGGGCTGGGACTGGCTGAGCCTGGAGGTCCCTTTCAACCCAAACAATTCTCTGACCCACGGGGAGGGGAAGGCAGCAGGACTTGTATGAGACACTTGGTCCTTACTGCTTTGGAAGAACATTCAATCCACCTCTTCTGCTCACAGAGGTGGCAAAAGCAACCCGGGGAGCTGGCCTGGTCTGAGGCTGTGCTAGCAATGGTGGACTAATGAGTCTGGACTGAGAAGAACATACTCAGGTCCTTGCTTTGGCCATCCTGTTGCTGACTCTGTGCTTGGCCTCTCACCTGAAGTGCAGAGCACTTCCACCTGGGGGAGGAACTGGAGGTGAAACCTCCTCTCTTTCCTTTACCAGCTGTAATTCCACTTCACTTATTCCTGGAAGTGGTTCAGCTGAGCTTGGTCATTTGACTCTAATTCCTTCAGAGGAAGGTTTGTTTTTGCTTGCAGATACTGACAACACACTGATGTTTGTCACTTGACTTGGCTGGGGAGCACTTCCCATGACCCCAGTGGAGACATTGTGGCAGGGCTGTGAATACAAGCAGCGAGTGGCCCTGAAGCAGAGCTGTGATCAGGATGTGGCAAGCACTGACGTCAAGGGAGCTGGAAATCACTGCAAGACCTCTTCTCTCCCCAAAATCCTTGCCATGAGGTTTTGAGCTCTGACCTGCTGACACAGAAGGGCCTTAGTGATGTTTAAGCAAGGTCTGGTTGGCCTCCCCTCTTGTACTGGCAGCACCTTGGTTGAACCCATGGAGCAGTGGAGGCTTTGCTCCTCTCTGTTTTGGGAGTGCTGAACATCTGCCTGGTACCAGAGGAATCTCTATTAGAGAATCACAGAACTGTCATGGTCGTAAGGGACCTCAAGGATCAGCCAGTTCCAACCCCCCTGCCAGATCAGGCTGCCCAGGGCCTCATTGAGCCTCACCTTGAATATCTGGCCAGTCTGATCTATTGTGGGGTGTCCCTGCCCATGGCAGGGGGGTTGGAACTAATGATCCTTGTGGTCCCTTCCAACCATGACTGAAACTATGAAACTACGAAACTATCTCCAGGGAAGGAGCCTCAACCACCTCCCTGGGCAACCTGTGCCAGTGTTCCACCACCCTCATGGTAAGCACTTGCTCCTCACATCCAATCTCAATCTGCTCTGCTCTAGTTTGCAGCCATTGCCCCTGCTCCTGTCCCTGCAGGCCTTTGCAAACAGTCTCTCTGCAGCCTTCTTGCAGCCCCCTTCAGGTCCTGGCAGGCTGCTCTTAGGTCTCCCTGAAGCCTTCTCTTCTCCAGGCTGAACACCCCCAGCTCCCTCAGCCTGGCCTCACAGCAGAGCTGCTCCAACCCCCTGAGCATTTTCATGGCCTCCTCTGGAGCCTCTCCATCAGCTCCAGGTCCTTGCTGTGCTGAGGGCTCCAGCCCTGCACACAGCACTGCAGGTGAGGTCTCCCCAGAGCAGAGCAAAGTGGCAGAATCCCCTCTCTGGCTCTCTGGCAATGCTGCTTTGGATGCAGCCCAGGCTGCCCTTGGCCTTCTGTGCTGCAAGCTCACACTGCCTGCTCCTGGCCAGCTTCTCACCCCTCAGCACCCCCAAGGCCTTCTCCTCAGGGCTGCTTTCTATCACCTCCTCCCCCAGGCTGTATGGGCAGTGAGGATTGCTCCCCAGGTTCTGCCATTCTGTTGGCTACTCACAGGCTGCTGACACAGCTCTGTGTGGTGCACAAGCTGTGTGCAGCTTGGTTTGGGTGAAAGTAAGGAGGTTGTTTCTGCTCTCTCTGCCTGTCCTATTTTCTTGGTGTTTCCAGAACAAGACATTTTGCATTCTCCAGGCTGGGATCCCTCTCTGCCAGTTCCTATGACCTTTGGTGTCAGAGGCTCATGTCCAAGCCTCCTTCTGCAAAGCCTGGGGGCCAGGTCTGTCACCAGCTTTTGTGGTAGGAACAGTGGCACGGCCATGAAGATGATCAGGGAGCTGGAAGCCCTCTGCTACGAGGCCAGGCTGAGAGAGTTGTTCAGCCTGGAGCAGAGAAGGCTCCAGGGAGACATCCTGGTGGCCTTGCAGGGCTTTACTGCAAGAGTGGTTGGGGATTGGCAGGGGCTGCCCAGGGAGGTGCTGGAGTCCCCATCCCTGGCAGTGCTCAAGAAACCTGTGGCCACTGTGGGCCATGATTTGATGGCCATGGTGGTGGAGGGTTCTTGGCTGGATTTGATGTCCTGAGAGGGCTTTTCCAAGCCAAACAATTCTATGATTCTACATGAAGAGAGCCTGTGAGAACGCCGGGGGCAGGGCTGTGAGCAGGGCCTGTTGTGGCAGGACAAAGGGTGATGGTTTGACCTAAAAAACCCAAAAGGGGTGGTGTGTGTGGGTGTAGAGTTGGAGAGAAAAGCAGGGAAGGATGCTAGGAGGCCTGCCTGGATGAGCAAGGAGCTGCTGGACACACTGTCAGTTAAAAAGAAACTCTACAGGCAGTGGAGGGAAGGACAGATAGAACAGGGGGAGATAAGGAAGCTGCCCCAGCAGCAAGAGGCCTGGTTAGGAAAGCCAAAGCAGAGTTGGAATTGAATCTAGCCAGGGAGGTTAAAGGGAGCACTAAGAACTTCCACAGGTATATTAATGGCATGGAGAAGAGTAGGGAAGGTGTGGGCCCCCTCAGAAAGGAAACTGGTGAATTGGTCACAAGTGATGTGGAAAAGGCTGAGGTACTCAATCACTTCTTTACCTCAGTCTTCACTGCAAGGGCCTCCAGCCACACTCCTGGAGTCATGGCAGACGATGCCAGGGACGGGGAGGAAGAACTGCCCATGGTAAGTGAAGCTCAGGTTGGTGATCACCTGAAGAGCCTGAAAGTGTTCAAGTCCCTGGGACCCGACGGGATACCCCCATGGGTGCTGAGAGAACTGGCAGAGGAGGTTGCTAAGCCCCTCTCTAGTCTATTCCAAAAGAAGGAGGAACCAGGGAACTCCAGGCCAGGCAGTCTCACCTCTGTGCCCGGAAAGATCATGGAGCAGATCCTCCTGGAGGCACTACTGACTCAGAAGAGTAGTGAGGAGGTGATTGGGAGCAGTCAGCATGGCTTTGCCAAGGGCAAATCCTGCCTGACAAACCTGGTGGCCTTCTATGAACAGGTCACAACATTAATAGCTGAGGGGCCAGCAGCTGATGTCGTTTACCTGGCCCTGAGCAAAGCCTTCGGCACTGTCCCGCCCCACATCCTGGTCTCCAGGCTGGTGACACATGGGTGTGATGGGTGACCACTAGATGGATACAGAACTGGCTGGATGGCTGCACCCAGAGAGTGGCTGTCCATGGCTCCATGTCCCAGGGGAGGCCAGGGACAAGCAGAGGCCCTCAGGGATCAGTCCTGGGACCAGGCTTGTTCACCATCTCTGTGGGGGCCATGGGCAGTGGCAGTGAGTGCAGCCTCAGCAAGGTTGCTGCTGACACCAAGCTGTGTGGTGCAGCAGACAGCTGGAGGGAAGGGATCCATCCAGAGGGAGCTGGGCAGGCTGGAGAGGTGGGCACAAGCCAACCTCAGGAGCTTCAACAAGACCAAGGGCAGGGTCCTGCAGCTGGGTGGAGGCAACCCCAGACACAAACCCAGGCTGGGCAGGGACTGGCTGGAGAGCAGCCCTGAGGAGAGAGACTTGGGGGTGCTGGGGGAGGAGAAGCTCCCCAGGAGCTCTCAGGGTGCACTTGCAGCCCGGAAAGCCAATCAGAGCCTGGGCTGCAGCAGGAGAAGTGTGGCCAGCAGGGCAAGGGAGGGGATTCTCCCCCTCTGCTCAGCCCTGCTGAGACCCCACCTGCAGTACTGCCTCCAGTTCTGGAGCCCCTATTCCAAGAGGGATCTGGAGGTGCTGGAAGGTGTCCAGAGCAGGGCCAGGAGGAGGAGCAGAGGGCTGGAGCACCTCTGCTGTGAGGACAGCCTGAAGGAGTTGGGGCTGTTCAGTCTGGAGAAGAGAAGGCTCCCAGGTGACCTCATTGTGGCCTTCCAGGATCTGAAGGGGGCTACAGGAAGGCTGGGGAGGGACTGCTCAGGACATCAGGTAGTGATAGGACTAGGGGGAATGGAATGAAGCTGGAGGTGGGGAGATTGAGGCTGGAGGTGAGGAGGAAGTTCTTCCCCAGGAGAGTGGTGAAGCCCTGGAATGGGTTGTGCAGGGAGGTGGTTGAGGCCCTGTCCCTGGAGGTGTTTAAGCCCAGGCTGGATGAGGCTGTGGCCAGCCTGCTCTAGTGTGGGGTGTCCCTGCCCATGGCAGGGGGGTTGGAACTGGATGATCCTTGTGGTCCCTTCCAACCCTAACTGAAACTATGAAACCTTTTGGTTTCATTGGGTGTTTCTCTGCTTTACACTGAGGGTGCTGAGCCCCTGGCCCTCTGTGCCCGGAGAGGTGGTGGAAGCCCCATCCCTGGCACCATTCCGGGTCAGGTTGTTAGGGGCTCTGAGCAACCTGCTCTAGTTGCAGATGTCCCTGCTGGCTGCAGGGGGGTTGGGCCTAGCACCCTGAGCGCTGCGGTGTGGGTGGGAGATGGGAAGCAGCTGAAGGGCTTTGCTGGCTGCCAGAAGCAGGGACTCAAGCTGACAGCGACCTCCTTAATCGCAGAGCAGAGCCGTTTCCATCCCCTGCGCTGTGCCCCCCTGCGGGGATGTGCTGCGCAGATGTCTCTGCCTGGGGTGGCTGCCAGCAGGGCTTTGCAGAGGCTTTGTCTCTGGATGGGGACTGTGCTCTGGCAAAGAAATTACAGCTTTTATCTGCTTGGGAAGTGCAGGCACGGCTGCAGCTTCATGTTCCCGCCTTGCCAGAAGACAGCTTGTCCTCTTCCCTTTCTCCCCACCCCCCTGCTCCATTTAGCCGTGGTGAGGAGGGCAGGGGTGCTATCATGGGCTGAATAGCAGATGAGGAGAGAAAAGACTGAGGGAAGGCACAGGCTGGACACCGGAGCTGGAGGTGAAGGTATCCCCACAGCACCCGGGCAGCGTGCCTGCAGGCAGAGCTGCTGGGAAACCAGAGCCAGCGGCAGCAGCTGCAGGGGGAGGAGAGCAACTGAGGCCATGGCCCAACCACCTTCTTAGAAGCAGAGAATCACGGAATGGTTTGAGGGCAAGAGGGCTTCCAGCCCCCCCAGTGTCCCTGTGGCCTCCCCTGTCCTGCTCCAGCAGGTCCCTGGCTGTGCTGAGGACTCCAGAGCTGCCCCAGCACTGCAGGGGGGGCTCAGCAGAGCAGAGGGGCAGGATCCCCTCCCTGCCCCTGCTGCCCAGGCTGCTGGGGATCAGCCCAGGAGGTGGTTGGTTTCTGGTTCATGTCCAGCACCCCCAAGCCCTTCTCCACAGAGGTGGCTGCTCTCCATCTCTTCCTTCCCTGGCCTGGGCTGATCCAGAGGGTTGTCCTGACCCAGGCTGCAGTACCTTGCACTTGGCCTTGTTAAACCTCACGAGGTTCACACAAGGTTTTTGTCTTTGGGTTTCAATGGCCTGTCTGTGTCTGCCTGCAGATCCCACACTGCAATTCCTTGCCTGCTCTGTTCTCTTCCCCTTAACCCTGTGCTGCCAGGGCACTGTGCAGTGCCAAATTCCAAGCAGCCGTTGTTTGGGTACACGTCCAGACCCCTCCTGGGATGCTGCTGGTCAGGTGTGCTCCAGAGATGGCACAGAGAAATCTGGACAGACCCTGGCAAGAGTCAGACCTGGTGGACTTCACCTTCCCATTGTGGAGTCTCCTTCTCTGGAGAGAGGGAGAGAGAGATGGGCTGGAGACAGCAGTCAGTGGAGAAAGGCTTTGCTGGGGTCACGAGAGAGGGACAGGATGGAAAGCCCTGGAACAGGCTGCCTGGGGCAGTGGTGGAGCCACCATCCCTGGAGGGCTTTCAAAGCCTTGTAGCTGTGGTGCTGAGAGCCATGCTCTAGTGGTGACCTGGCAGTGCTGGCTTGGGTTCCATGGTCTTAAAAGGTCTCTTCCCACCTAAATGATCCTGTGATTCTTTTCTATGTTACAAGCCACAGGGCAAGAGAGAAGGGCCTCACATTGCTCCAGGGAGGAACAATTTCTTCCCCCAAAAGTTTGCCAAGGCCTGGAAGAGTCTGCCTGGAGGAGTGGGGGAGTCTCCATCCCTGGAGGAGTGGGGGAGCCTCCATCCCTGGAGTAATTAAAAGGCAGTACAGATGTGGTGTGGAGGCCATGGTTCAGTGCTGGGTTAATGGCTGGACACAGGGATCTCAAGTAAGGTTGTTTTCCCAACCAAAAGAAGAGGTGATGGAGTCTCCTTCTCCAGCCTCCTCCCTGGCCACAGCAAGCTGCTGTGGGTGCCCTGCTTCAGCAGGGGGCTTGGAGGGGATGATCAGCAGGGGGGTTGGAGTGGATGATCTCCAGGGTGCCTTCCAAGGCTCACCCTGCTGGGATGACCCCACCGTGCACTGCAGGCTTCCTCTCTGGTCCAGGGGCTGACGGTGAGCATCCTTCCTCCTGCAACCCACCACAAAGCTCATCTCCAGGCAGAGCAGAGCTCAGCTCCCTGACAGAGAGTCAGCAGGCAGGATGAGTCACTTGTGCAGTTTGCTTTTGGAGCCTGATTCCATGACTGTTGATACACTGAGTGGTTTCTTCCTGCCTGCTGCAGTCAGCAGAGGACACATGTCACACGAAGGTGGGGGGAGGCTTGTTAGCAAACACAGGTTGCTTTAGGTCAGGATTAAGTACAGGAAGTAGTTCTGGAGATGAAATCTGGTGATGGAAGCTGACTTCATGTAACCTTGCCTCTGTCCCAAGCGAACTCCAAGTGGTTTAGTGACTTCTGGGGTGGCATTTAGGAGACAAGAGAGAAATGGCATGGAAATGGCCAATTCTTTGTAGGGCAGGGAGCTGGATGCAGTGCTGCTCTTATGGAGTTTTCTTGCCCAGCAAAATCCTTGCTCAGGAAAAGGAATAAACTTCCCCAGACCAACAGAGTGAGCGCTCCAGGAACAGCCCTTAGGTCTCTGGCATTACCCAAGAAGCTGACATCCTTCCCTTTCATGCCATGATGTTTCCTGGAATTGAAGCATCCCAGCAGGGTGGGGGCTGGAGGGGGGCCTCTGGAGCTCACCCAGTCCAAGCCCCCTGCCAAAGCAGGCCACCCCCAGCAGCTTGCCCAGGAGCACAATGGCTGGAGGGGTTGGAAGCTCTCCAGACAAGGAGACTCCACAACCTCTCTGGGCAGCCTGCTCCAGGCCTCCAGCAGCCTCACAGCAAAGAACTTTCTCCTCCTGTTCAGGTGGAACCTCCTGGGTTCCACTTTGTGCCCTTTGCCCCTTGTCCTGTCCCTGGGCACCAGTGACAAGAGCCTGGCCCCAGCCTCTTGCCCCCCACAGCTCCTTCAGCTCTTGCTGAGCATTGCTCAGCTCCCCTCTGGGGCTGCTCTGCTCCAGGCTCTCAGCCCCAGGGCTCTCAGCCTTTGCTCCTCCCAGAGCTGCTCCAGGCCCCTCAGCAGCTCTGTAACCTTCCCTGGACTCTCTCCAGCAGTTTTCTTGCCTCTCTTGAGCTGGGGAGCCCAGAAGTGACCTCAGTACTCCAGATGTGGCCTCAGTAGGGCAGAGTAGAGGGGGGAGAGGACCTCCATTGGCCTCTGTCTGTGTGTCCCAAATCCTTCCTTTCCCCTCCTGTCCCTTCCGCTGCAACAAACTTCGTCCCTCTGTCAAGTTTCTGACTATCTTGGCCAGCCTGGCTGGGAACAGTGCTCTGGTAGTGAAGCCTTCAGCCCTCCTGTGTGAGCAGGCTTCCCTTACTCATGTCTCTCTTCCCAGCTCAATCCTTCTCACAGGCACAAAGAAAAGGCCCTCTGCTTATTTTTGCTGTGCTTGTCTGCTTGCAGGCACGTCTGGGTTGTGTCTCTGCCAAAAGGCACAGACAGCTCAGCTCTGACAGCCAAGCTCACTGCTCTCTCTGTGTCTCTCTCTTCTGCCTTGCTTCTCTGGATTCCCATTTTGATGCTGCCTTCCTGGTAGCACACCACCCATAGGCGAGCCTGAGCGTCCCCGAGGACGTCAGCGGCGGCCCTGCGCCAGGGCTGCTCCTCCTCTGCCTCTCAAGACACGATGTACTTTCTCAGGCTCGGGGGGGAAGCAAAACAAACCAACAGCAAACCCTTTGCAGAACAGCAGCACCTCCCCTGAGACCGGAGGAGACTTGCTTTCACAGTGCCACAGTATCAGCAGGGTTGGAAGAGACCTCAAAGCTCATCAAGTCCAACCTGGCACCACAGACCTCATGGCTAGACCATGGCACCAAGTGCCACATCCAGTCCCCTCTTGAACACCTCCAGGGATGGGGACTCCACCACCACCCTGGGCAGCACATCCCAAGGGGCAATGACTCTCTCTGGGAAGAACTTTCTCCTTACCTCCAGCCTAAACCTCCCCTGGTGCAGCTTGAGACTGTGTCCTCTTGTTCTGGTGCTAGGGGCCTGGGAGAAGAGACCAACCTCTGCCTGGCTACAACCTCCCTTCAGGGTAGTCCTAGAGAGCAATGAGGTCTCCCCTGAGCCTCCTCTTCTCCAGGCTAAGCAACCCCAGCTCCCTCAGCCTCTCCTCACAGGGCTGTGCTCCAGACCCCTCCCCAGCTTTCTTGCCCTTCTCTGGGCACCTTCCAGCAGCTCAACATCTTTCCTGACCTGAGGAGCCCAGAACTGGACACAGGACTCAAGGTGTGGCTGAGCACAGGACACAATGACTTCCCTGTTCCTGATTCAGGCCAGGATGCCCTTGGCCTTCTTGGCCCCCTGGGCACACTGCTGGCTCATGTTCAGGCAGCTGTCAATCAGCACCCCCAGGTCCCTCTCTGTTTGGCAGCTCTCAGCCACTCTGACCCCAGCCTGTAGCTCTGCCTGGGGTTGCTGTGGCCAAAGTGCAGCCCCTGGCACTTGGACTTGTTGAATGCCATCCTGCTGGACTCTGCCCATCTGTCCAGTGGGTCGAGGTCCCTCTGCAGAGCCCTTCTGCCCTCTAAGTGACCAACATCTGCTCCCAGCTTGGTGTCATCTGCAAATGTGCTGATGACTGTCTCGATGCCCTCCTCCAGATCATCAATGAAGATATTGAACAGGCTGGGGCCCAGCCCTGATCCCTGGGGCACACCACTGGTGCCTGGCTGCCAGCTGGCTGTGGCACCATTCACCACCACTCTCTGGGCTCAGCCTCCAGCCACTTCCTAACCCAATAGAGGGAGGATATTGCTGCCCAGAGAGAACACTGCTGCCCACTGCAGGCTTGAACTCATCACCTTGCCGTTAAGAGTCTTATGTGCTACCATCTGAGCCATGTGTTCCCCCCCTGGTTTTGACCCAGCCAGATCTAGGGTGAGAGACCCCTGAGGACAACAACCAGGGTCCTGGGCCCCTGCTCGCACTCACAGCAGAGCGACCGGGGAGTCAGCCTGGCTCCTGTGCTCCCTTCTGAACTTCCACCAACTTCCTTTCCTCCCTTTATCCCCTCCCCTCCCCTCTCCTTTTTCTCATGGCCAAAGCAGTTCAGCCTATTTGTCTTCAGCCAGGAACTCCGTGGTGGTGTGAGTTTTGAACTCTAGCTGACCTTCCCACGCTGCAGAGATGGTGTTCCGTGCTGGCTGTGACAGCCTGGTGTGGAGACCCTGCTTTGCCTGGGACCCCTGGGCTTCTGCTGAGATCTGGCTCCAAATATTTAGTTAGGGCTTTGTGCCTTGTTTCTCTTTATTTTCTCATTATTACTCTTGTTAAATGCTTTTCCAAACAGCTACCAGAGGCCTCAATGTTCTCATTTTCAAAGCAATTAGACAACAGAGTAGGTCAAGAGCCTGCCTGCCCCACTTCATCACTTTCCACCTCCTTATGTCCTAGTTCTGCAGCTTTTAATCCTCTTCATAACCAGTCTGTTGGGAGTAAAGGTGAGTCCCTTGACACTTGGAAGACCTGGAGTAGCTTTTTCCCTTTGCAAGCTTTACCTAACACATGAGGTGAAATCCAGAGCAGAGGAGGAGGATCAATCGCTATCGACACCAACTGGGGGAGGAGGTGATAGAAAGCAGCCCTGAGGAGGAGGCCTTGGGGGTGCTGAGGGATGAGAAGCTGGCCAGTAGCAGGCAGTGTGAGCTTGCAGCACAGAAGGCCAAGGGCAGCCTGGGCTGCATCCAAAGCAGCATTGCCAGAGAGCCAGAGAGGGGATTCTGCCACTTTGCTCTGCTCTGGGGAGACCTCACCTGCAGTGCTGTGTGCAGGGCTGGAGCCCTCAGCACAGCAAGGACCTGGAGCTGATGGAGAGCCTCCAGAGGAGGGCCATGAAGATGCTCAGGGGGTTGGAGCAGCTCTGCTGTGAGGCCAGGCTGAGGGAGCTGGGGGTGTTCAGCCTGGAGAAGAGAAGGCTCTGGGGAGACCTAAGAGCAGCCTGCCAGGACCTGAAGGGGGCTGCAAGAAGGCTGCAGAGAGACTGTTTGCAAAGGCCTGCAGGGACAGGAGCAGGGGCAGTGGCTTCAAACTAGAGCAGAGCAGATTGAGATTGGATGTGAGGAAGAAGTTCTTTACCATGTGGGTGGTGGAACAGTGGCACAGGTTGCCCCAGGGAGGTGGTTGAGGCTCCTTCCCTGGAGATATTCAAGGTGAGGCTGGGCAGGGCCCTGGGCAGCCTGATCTAGCTGGGACTGTCCCTGCTGGCCGTGGGGAGGTTGGGCTGGGTGAGCTGTGGAGGTCCCTTCCAGCCTGGCCCATTCTGTGAGAGCAGAAGTTGTGTTATGAAGAACACATTAGAAAAGGAGAACTTTTCCCACTGAGCCTCGCAGCAGCAAATGAGAGAGGGATAGGAGGGATAAGCACAGCCAGCCAAGCTCCAGCTTCCATGTCTCTGGGTGGTGCCCAGGGCTTTGGCAGGACCCTGGGGACAGCAGCTCTCACTGCTGCTTCTTTGGCTCTCTGGGTTTCACAGCTGGAGAAGTCTCATGGGCCACTCAGGCTCCATCTGCTATGTGTTTAGACTGTGATATGCTCTGCCAGGGCCATATCCATAGAAACAGAGTCTCTGTGGGCAAAGGTCCCTTGGGACTTAATGTTCTGTGCTCCACAGGATGGGCATAGAGCCTCTGCCTCCCAGCAGAGCCTCTGCCTTAGCCTCTGCTCCCAGCAGAGCCTTTGCCTCCCAGCAGAGCCTTTGCCTCCCAGCAGAGCCTCTGCCTTAGCCTCTGCCTCCCAGCAGAGCCTTGCCTCCCAGCAGAGCCTCTGCCTCCCAGCAGAGCCTTTGCCTTCTCAGACCTCCTCTAGAAATGTCAAAAAGCTCCAGCCAGGGGTTTGTTGTAGCTGTAAAAAAGGGCTGCTCTTTCCTGTGCCTGTCTCAGATCTGGAGAGCTGAGGCAGAGCTCTGGTACTCCACATGGTGTGCATCACCTGCAGCAACATTTATCAGCCTGCAGAATAGTGGAATCACTTTGCTGGGGTCAGACCAATAACATCATCAAGTGCAAGCAGAGGGAGGTTCTCCTCCCCCTCTACTCTGCCCTGGGGAGACCTCACCTGGAATATTGCATCCAGTTCTGGGCTGCCCAGCTCAGGAGGGACAGGGATCTGCTGGAGAGAGTCCAAGGGAGGGCTCCAAGGATGCTGAAGGGACTGCAGCACTGCCTGGGGAGGAGAGGCTAAGAGCCCTGGGGGTGGTTAGTCTGCAGAGGAGGGCTGGGGGTCAAGAGGGAGGGGACAGGGACAGGCTCTGCTCAGCTGCACCCTGGGATAGGACAAGAGGCAATGGATATAAACTCCAGCACAGGAGGTTCCAGCTCAGCATGAGGAGGAACTTCTTCCCTGTGAGGGTCCCAGAGCCCTGGAGCAGGCTGCCCAGGGAGGTTGTGGAGTCTCCTTCTCTGGAGCCTTCCCAGCCCTGTCTGGATGTGTTCCTGTGTGACCTGTGCTGGATTCTCTGCTCCTGCTCTGGCAGGGGGGGTTGGACTGGATGATCTCGGGAGGTCCCTTCCAGCCCCTCCCATCCTGTGAACTCTTCACCAAGGACAAAGGGACAGAAGGGACCATCTTGTCCAACCCCCCCTTGCAGTCAGCAGGGACATCCCCACCTAGAGCAGGTTGCTCAGAGCTCCAAACATCCTCACCTGGAATGTCCAAGGATGGGGCCTCTACCACCTTCCTGGGCATCCTGAGCCAGGGTCTCACCACCCTGGGGGTCAAAAATGTCTTCCTTCTACCCAGCCCAAATCTCCCTTCTTTTAGTTTAAACTCTCAGCCCTTGTCCCCTCCTTTTGGCTGCAGGAAGCTAAATTCCTTAGAGAAAAAGAAAGAGCAAATGCCTCAGAGATGGAGCTCAGCTTGCCAGCTTCCAGCCCTCAGCCTGGCCTTTGTTTGGCTTCCTTACTGCTCCTGACCCGGCACTGGGAGGGGTAGGTAGGTCCTCCTTGTCTTTGAGGAGGATCCTTGCTTGCTCTTCTTGATCAAGACTTTCAGATGCTTGCTTGAACTGTGACCTGAAGTTCCAGGCTGGAGATTGCCTTCTGATGCAGACCACCCATGGAAATGGGAATGACATTCCCAGCATCTCTGGCTGCCTAGGTATTTACTGGGTCCTCCCACTCAAAGTTCTCTGAGGGATGGGGGTGGGAAACCTGGCTCTGGATCTCTCTGTTTTCTCCTCACAAAAGAGTCAAGAGTTGATCAAAACACAACTGGACTCTGTGCAACGTAGACCACAGCTTTCACCTTCTCCTCCTCTCAGCAGAGGAGCAGTCAGTGCCTCTGAGGGTGAAGGGTTTGGATGTGAGTCACAGGGGGAATTCTGGTGGGGCTGGGGTTTGGCACATGGGCCAAGCTTATCCTGGGTGCAAAGCTGTTGACATTGGTGCCTTGTGCCTCATTCAGCTTCAGACTTTCATTCCTGTTTTCCCCCTGAGCTCATACAGCCTGGCATCTGCCTTGTGCTTTTGTGGCTGCAGCTGTCTGCTGCTCCGGCTGTGTCATTGATTCCACTCCACACCGACCCTGCACCTCCCCATCCCTGACAAACCCAGCCAGGAGCCCATCTCTGGAGCTCTGGGGTTGCTCTGTCACACACACACACATGCTTCCCAGCTTGGCATCCCCTCCCCAGCCTAACTCAGCTGACCTGTGATGCCCTTGTTGTGGAGGCAGAGCTACTGGGGCTCACAAATCGGCTCGACTCTTGGAAAATGTCATAGTTTCATAGTTTCAGTCAGGGTTGGAAGGGACCACAAGGATCATCCAGTTCCAACCCCCCTGCCATGGGCAGGGACACCCCACACTAGAGCAGGCTGCCCACAGCCTCATCCAGCCTGGCCTTAAACACCTCCAGGGACAGGGCCTCAACCACCTCCCTGCACAACCCATTCCAGGGCTTCACCACTCTCATGGGGAAGAACTTCCTCCTCACATCTAGCCTGAATCTCCCCACCTCCAGCTTCATTCCCTTCCCCCTAGTCCTATCACTCCCTGAGAGCCTGAAAAGTCCCTCCCCAGCCTTCTTGTAGGCCCCCTTCAGATCCTGGAAGGCCACAATGAGGTCACCTGGGAGCCTTCTCTTCTCCAGACTGAAACAGCCCCAATCCTTCAGTCTGTCCTCACAGGAGAGGTGCTCCAGCCTCTGGCTCTCCTCGTGGCCCTGCTCTGGACACCTTCCAGCACCTCCAGATCCCTCTTGCAATAGGGGGCTCCATGAGCTGGGGCAGTACTGCAGGTGGGGTCTCAGCAGGGCTGAGCAGAGGGGAGAATCCCCTCCCTTGCCCTGCTGCCACACTTCTCCTCTGCAGCCCAGGCTCTGATTGCCTTTCGGGGGCTGCAAGTGCACCCTGAGAGCTCCTGGGAGGCTTCTCCTCCCCCAGCCCCCCCAAGTCTCCTCCTCAGGGCTGCTCTCCAGCCAGTCCTGCCCAGCCTGCATTTGTGCCTGGGGTTGCCTCCACCCAGCTGCAGGACCCTGCCCTTGGTCTTGTTGAAGCTCCTGAGGTTGGCTTGTGGCCACCTCTCCAGCTGTCCAGGTGCCTCTGGATGGATCCCTTCCCTCCAGCTGTCTGCTGCACCACACAGCTTGGTGTCAGCAGCAACCTTGCTGAGGCTGCACTCACTGCCACTGCCCATGGCCCCCACAGAGATGGTGAACAAGCCTGGTCCCAGGACTGATCCCTGAGGGGCTCTGCTTGTCCCTGGCCTCCACTGGGACATAGACCACTGACAGCCACTCTCTGGGTACAGCCATCCAGCCAGTTCTGTACCCATCTAGTGGTCACCCATCACACCCATGTGTCACCAGCCTGGAGACCAGGATGTGGGGCAGGACAGTGTTAAAGGCTTTGCTCAGGGCCAGGCAAACGACATCAGTTGCTTGCCCCTCAGCTATTAATGTGACCTGTTCAGAGAAGGCCACCAGGTTTGTCAGGCAGGATTTGACAAAATTCCCAAGGCCTGGAAGGAGGATGAACAGGAAAAGCTTTTTGGTTGTTGGTGTTGCTAATGGAAATTCAGCAGCCCAGAGTGGCAGCCCTGCTGGTGGAGCTGGCTGCCAGGTGGGCAGGGTGTCTCTCCTGCAAGCAGCAGAAAGTTGGCTGCTTCAGAGAAGTTGGGCAGGAGGTTGCTTCACCACTCAGTGCTGCAGCAGGCACTGCTTGTTTTGCTCAGCAAAATAACTGATGGGAGACTTCCCCCTGGGAAAGATGGAGGAAACCCACTGGGGCCTGGAAAGAAAAGGTAGATTTCCCTTGGTGGAAGTGTAACCAGTGATAGGACAAGAGGAAAGGGCCTCATACAATACAATACCATACCATACCATACAATAGAATAAACCAGGTTGGAAGAGACCTTCAAGATCATCGTGTCCAACCCATCAACCAATCCAACCCACCCAAACAACTAACCCATGGCACCAAGCACCCCAGCAAGTCTCCTCCTGAACACCTCCAATGAAGGTGACTCCACCACCTCCCTGGGCAGCCCATTCCAATGGTCAATCACTCTCTGTGTAGAACTTCCTCCTAACATCCAGCCTCAGCCTCCCCTGGCACAGCTTGAGACTGTGTCCTCTTGTTCTGGTGCTGGCTGCCTTGGAGAAGAGACCAACCTCTGCCTGGCTACAACCTCCCTTCAGGCAGTTGCAGAGAGCAATAAGGTCACCCCTGAGCCTCCTCCTCTCCAGGCTAAGCAACCCCAGCTCCCTCAGCCTCTCCTCCCAGGGCTGTGCTCCAGACCCCTCCCCAGCTTTCTTGCCCTTCTCTGGACACCTTCCAGCAGCTCAACATCTTTCCTACACTGAGGAGCCCTGAACTGGACACAGGACTCAAGGTGTGGCCTAACCTGTGCTGTGTCCAGGGCCAGAATGACCTCCCTGCTCCTGCTGGCCACACTCTTCCTGATGCAGGCCAGGATGCCATTGGCCCTCTTGGCTGCCTGGGCACACTGCTGCTCATGTTCAGCCTCCACACCCAGCACCCCCAGGTCCCTCTCTGCCTGGCTGCTCTCAGCCACTCTGCCCCCAGCCTGTAGCACTGCCTGGGGTTGCTGTGGCCAATGTGCAGCACCTGGCACTTGGATGTGTTCAATCTCCTGCCCTTGGACTCTGCCCATCTGTCCAGCCTGTCGAGGTCCCTCTGCGAGCCTCTCTGCCCTCCAGCAGATCACTCCTGCCCCAGCTTGGTGTTGTCTGCAAATTTAACTGCTGATGGACTCAATGCCCTCATCCAGATCATCAATAAAGATGTTGAAGGAGAGCATGGGGCCCGCACTGATCCCTGGGGCACACCACTGGTGCCTGGCTGCCAGCTGGCTGTGGCACCATTCACCACCACTCTCTGGGCTCAGCCTCCAGCCAGTTCCTAACCCAATGCAGTGTGCTCCTTGTTGCACCAGGGGAGGTTTAGGTTGGGCACAAGGAGCAATTTCTTCTCCAAAAAGCTGTCAAGGCCTGGAGCAGGCTGCCCAGGGCAGTGGTAGAGTCTTCATCCCTGAGAGGTCTCAAAGCCATGTAGATGTTCAGCCTGGAGACAAGGAGGCTGAAGGGAGACCTTTATGGGATTGGAGGTTGACCATGAGCCAGCAGTGTGCTCTGGTGGCCAAGGAGGCCAAGGGCATCCTGGGCTGCATTAGAAGGGCTGTGGTGAGTAGGTCAGAGAGGTTCTCCTCCCTCTCTGCTCTGCCCTGCTGAGGCCACATCTGGAGTATTGTGTCCAGTTCTGGGCCCCTCAGCTCAGGAAGGACCTCAGGGAACTGCTTGAGAGACGTCCAGCAGAGAGACACAAAAATGATGAAGGCAGTGGAAGATCTTCCTCAGGAGGGGAGCCTGAGGGAGCTGAGGGCTCTGGAGCTTGCAGAGGAGGAGCCTGAGGGTGACCTCCTTGCTGTTGCTAAAGCTGTGCAGGGTGATGCCCAGGGGCTGGAGCCAGGCTCTGCTGGGGGCTGCCCAATGCCAGCACAAGGGGCAGTGGTGGAGGCTGAGGCAGAGGAAGCTCCGTGGAAACAGGAGGAGAGTTTTTGCCCTGTGAGGGTGACAGAGGCCTGGAGCAGGCTGCCCAGGGGGCTGTGGAGTCTCCCTCACTGGAGATATTCATCCCTGACTGGATGTGTTCCTGTGTGACCTGCCCTAGGTGCTCCTGCTCTGGCAGGGGGGTGATCTCTGGAGGTCCCTTCCAGCCCCTAACATTCTGGGATCCTGTGATTCATTGCTCTTTACAACTCCCTGAATGGAGGGTGGAGGCAGGCAGAGGTTGGTCTCTTCTCCCAAGGAACAAGCCATAGGACAAGAGGAAGGAGTCTCAAGTTGCACCAGGGAAGGTTTAGGGTTGGACACTAGGCAAAATCTCAGGTGAACCAACGTGGGGGTGCACAGACCCCAGGGAGTGCCAAACTCCTGCACGGGAGCACACACAGGCAGGCTGTAAACAGCAGCTGCCAGAGACAAACCCATGAGGGCTGGAAACAGAACTCCTTTCCTTCTGCCCTCCTTGCCAGTGTTCTGCAAATAGCCACCCCTGGGGTTGGGACCAGAAGCCAGACCTTGAGCACCTTATCAGTGGATCACCTGCACTTTCCCCCTCAACATCTCTTGGAAGCAGCTGGTGCGTTCTCCAGGCGGGGCAGGAGCGTGGCTTCCTGCCTGGCTTTGGAAGGGAGACACCGATGATTCCCTCGCTCTTCCCTCACCAGTCTGGAGTGCAAGAGAGTTCTTGGTGAGCCAGCACAGCTGAGAGCTCACTGCTGCTTTCTGATGTAAGAGTTCTTCCATGCTTTCCCCTCCTGGAGACACGCAAGTGACAGACAACGTTGCCTCCGGGGTACAGAGCAGCCGCTGCTGTTGAGCAAAGCCCCTGACAAAGGTAACTCAGAGGAGATCTGGAGAGGTTTCAAAGGAGATACTGCTGTGAAAGCAGATGAGTAGTGGCTTAGTCTTTCCTCCTGTCTGTAGCCAAAGGGGTTGGCATGAGGGGGTTGGGAGATCTGCATTGTCCCTCTGAACATCTCTCTGATTTCTCTCCTGTGGCACATCTGGATTCAGAGAAGGAGGTTTGGAGATGAGAATGGATCAGATCCTATCCCTCAATACAGGCAGAAGGCACTGCTGCTGCTGCTGCTTGCCAAAGGAGCTCTTGCATCCAGTTGGAAAGAGGCAGGTTGGGGCAAACCTAGAAGTGGGTGGATTCAGATTGGCTGTGAGGAAGAAGTTGTTGCCCATGGGGGTGGTGAGAGCCTGGCACAGGTTGCCCAGGGAGGTGGTGGAAGCCTCCTGCCTGGAGGTGTTTGCAGCCAGGCTGGAGGTGGCTGTGAGCAGCCTGCTGTGGTGTGAGGTGTCCCTGCCCATGGCAGGGGCTTGGCACTGGCTGAGCCTTGAGGTCCCTTCCAGCCCTGACAATTCTGTGACTCTATGAAACACTGTTGGACAAGAGCTCAGCAAACATCATACAGTTAATGCCTGGACATGGTACAGCTTGAAAGAGGGACTGAGGTCTCAAAGACAAGGTTTCCCCAAACCAAACTCAATTCTTTCCCTTGATGCAACAAAACACAGAATCCCAGCATCTTAGTATGGTAGGGGTTGGAAGGAGCCTCTGGAGCTCACCCACTCCAACCCCCCTGCTGAAGCAGGGCACCCACAGCAGCTTGCCCAGGAACACCGAGGCCAGGGAGGGCTGGAAGCTCTCCAGAGGAGACTCCACAACCTCTCTGGCAGGAATCAGTCTGATTTTAAGACCCTTCTAGCAGTAGCTGTGATTTGTGAATGTTCTCTGTCCCCCCATGGCTGATCACCAGCACAAAGGCTGCTCTTTAAACACCATGGTGAAGGCACACGAGCCTCAGCCAAGGGCAGAGGGCAGCAAGGTCACAGCCTCTGATTGGGGCAAACCTTGCAAGGGGGGGGTGATTCTCACACATGGTTTTGGGGGAGCTCCTTGATCCAGTGTGGGTCTAAGGGACACACCTGAGGAAGCGAACAAAGCCCAAAGAGAGCAGTTCCACAGCCTTTTTGCCAGAGGTATAACAGCAGCTGGGGGCAGGATCATAAGGCAAAACCCAGCCAGCCGTCACCAGGCCCCAGCAAAGCCCACAGGTAAGAGCGAAATGGGAGTAGCTTAATTCAACTGCCTTCTGCTCCAGCTGCAAGCTGTGGGGAGATGGAATCAGAGAATTGTCAGGCTTGGAAGGGACCTCAAGGCTCAGCCAGCTCCAGCCCCCTGCCATGGGCAGGGACACCTCACACCACAGCAGGTTGCTCACAGCCACCTCCAGCCTGGCTGCAAACACCTCCAGGCAGGAGGCTTCCACCACCTCCCTGGGCAGCCTGTGCCAGGCTCTCACCACCCTCAGGGGCAACAACTTCTTCCTAGCAGCCAATCTCAATCTCCCCACTTCTAGTTCTGCTCCATCCCCCCCACTTCTATCCCTCCCTCACACCCTCAGAAGTCCCTCCCCAGCTCTCTTGGAGCCCCCTGCAGATGCTGGAAAGACACCAGAAGGTCTCCTGGGAGCCTTCTCCTCTCCAGCCTGCACAACCCCAACTCTCTCAGGCTGTCTCCAGAGCAGAGCAGCTCCAGCCCTCTGCTCCTCCTCGTGGCCCTGCTCTGGACACCTTCCAGCCCCTCCAGAGCCTTCCTGGCACAGAGGCTCCAGCACTGGACCCAGAGCTCCAGCTGTGGTCTCAGCAGAGTGGAGCAGAGGGGCAGAATCACCTCTCTTGACTTTTGTGGGCTTGATGCCATGGGTGTAGTTTCTGGGATACCCTAGCTCCAGATGAATGATCCTTCTGCTGTTGCTGGGTACAGGCCTTTGAGCAGACAACCAAGCCCTCTTGCTGGTGCTTCTCCTCCAGATGTGCTCTTTCTGACCTGTTGATAACTCACTGTGTTGCTCTGTGCCTCTCCTCCTTGAATGCCAAGCGGGAGCAAGCTGTGTGACTGTGTTGTGAGGGTCACCATCATAAACACCCAGGAGGCATTTGCTTGCTACACAGCAGATAAGGAGATCAGGATGACCCAACAGCTATGTCATTGAGGAGAAAAAACCAATTATTTCCCTCTGCCAACTCTTTGGGAACTGGACCAGAGTAGTGGGATGAGTTAGTCAGCTCACCATTATCTGGCTGGTAGGAGGAAGGCTCTCCTCCCCCTCTCCTTGGCTATAGTGAGGCCACAGCTGGAGGGCTGTGGCCAGTTCTGGGCTGCCTAGGACAAGACAGGCAAGGAACTGCTGTGGAGTCCAGCAGAAGCTACAGAGATGCTGAGGGGTCTGAAGCATCTCTGTGAGGAGGAAAGGCTGAGAGCCCTGGGGCTGTTGAGCCTGGAGAAGAGCAGCCCCAGAGGGGAGCTGAGCAATGCTAAAAAGGGTGGGGGGCAAGGGGCTGTGGTGCCCAGCAACTGGACAAGGGGCAAAGGGCACAAACTGGAACCCAGGAGGTTTCATCTGAACAGGAGGAGAAACTTCTTTGTTGTGAGGCTGCTGGAGGCCTGGAGCAGGCTGCCCAGAGAGGTTGTGGAGTCTCCTTGTCTGAAGAGCTTCCAACCCCTCCAGCCATTGTGCTTCTGGGCAAGCTGCTGGGGGTGCCCTGCTTGAGCAGGGGGGTTGGAGCAGATGATGTCCAGAGGCTCCTTTCCAAGCCCTACTGTGACAGGGGAGCCTACAATGGGTATTGAGATGAAGGATCTGCCTGCTGGACCAAACCAGCTTAGCACCAGCAGATCCAACAAGCTCTTTGGCAGCCTCCTGGATGGGTTTACACTGCTGTGACACAGACCCCACAGGCTGCAGCAGGAGAAGTGTGGCCAGCAGGGGCAAGGGAGGGGATTCTCCCCCTCTGCTCAGCCCTGCTGAGACCCCACCTGCAGTACTGCCTCCAGCTCTGGAGCCCCTATTGCAAGAGGGATCTGGAGGTGCTGGAAGGTGTCCAGAGAAGGGCCATGAGGATGAGCAGAGGGCTGGAGCACCTCTCCTGTGAGGACAGACTGAAGGAGTTGGGGCTGTTCAGTCTGGAGAAGAGAAGGCTCCCAGGTGAGCTCATTGTGGCCTTCCAGGATCTGAAGGGGGCTACAGGAAGGCTGGGGAGGGACTGCTCAGGACATCAGGGAGTGATAGGACTAGGGGGAATGGACTGAAGCTGGAGGTGGGGAGATTGAGGCTGGAGGGGAGGAGGAAGTTCTTCCCCCTGAGAGTGGTGAAGCCCTGGAATGGGTTGTGCAGGGAGGTGGTTGAGGCCCTGTCCCTGGAGGTGTTTAAGCCCAGGCTGGATGAGGCTGTGGGCAGCCTGATCTACTGTGGGGTGTCCCTGCCCATGGCAGGGGGGTTGGAACTAGATGATCCTTGTGGTCCCTTCCAACCCTAACTGATACTATGATACTATGACCCAAGAAAGAGTGGGGCCTGGCCTAGAGGGTGAGGTCAGAGCTGTCATCACATGGATGTGGCTGCTCTGCTTTGAGGCACTGGGCTGGCTCAGGCCCAGCAGCAGGGGGATTGGAGCTCTGCCTGGTGGGAGCTGGCTTTGTGTGGCGCTGCTCAGCACGCAGCACGCTCCTGGGATTGCTCTGGCATTGCTTCATGGTCACCTGGGGAAGTCCAGCACGGAGGAAAGAGGCTGAGACAGCTGCAGGAGTGTGAGGCACTGTTTCTCCATGAGGTATCATGGAGCATTGGTGGGAAATGCAGGGGAGGAGCACACAAAATCTAACAGCCTTTGAAGGAAGGGAAGAGGTGGAAAGAACCAGCAGTGTGCCCAGGGGGCCAAGAAGGCCAAGGGCATCCTGGCCTGCATCAGGAACAGTGTGGCCAGCAGGAGCAGGGAGGTCATTGTGCCCTGTGCTCAGCACTGCTCAGGCCACACCTTGAGTCCTGTGTCCAGTTCTGGGCCCCTCAGGTTAGGAAGGAGATTGAGACACTTGAAGGTGTCCAGAGAAGGGCAACAAGGCTGGGGAGAGGCCTTGAGCACAGCCCTGTGAGGAGAGGCTGAGGGAGCTGGGGTTGCTTAGCCTGGAGAAGAGGAGGCTCAGGGGAGACCTCATTGCTCTCTGCAACTCCCTGAAGGGAGGTTGTAGCCCAGGTGGGGGTTGGTCTCTTCTCCCAGGCATGCACCCAGCACCAGAACAAGAGGACACAGTCTCAAGCTGTGCCAGGGGAGGTTTAGGCTGGAGGTGAGGAGAAAGTTCATCACTGAAAGAGTAATTGGCCATTGGGATGTGCTGCCCAGGGAGGTGGTGGAGTCCCCATCCCTGGAGGTGTTCAAGAGGGGATTGGATGTGGCACTTGGTGCCATGGTCTAGTCATGGGGTCTGTGGTGCCAGGTTGGACTCGATGAGCTTTGAGGTCTCTTCCAGCCTTGGTGATCCTGTGATGCTGTGATACTGTAACTGGGGAAGAGTCACCTCAGTGCCAGTTCTTGGAGGGGGGAAAGTGGAACAAATGAGGCCTGCATAAGCACAGAGAACATAAGAAGGTGGCAAGCTGCACACTTGCAGGTCTGTCAGAAGAAATCCCATCAGAGCAGCCTGTCCTCTTTTTTCCTGATGGAGTAACCAGCCAGGGGGGAAATGACAAAAAAGAGAACAAAATGACATCCTCTGTTCTGGGTAAGGTTTTCCTTGCTCCTTCATGTGATTCTGGAATGTTGTGTCTAGTGCTGGGAACTGCTTGAGAGAGTCCAGCACAGAGACACAAAAATGATGAAGGCAGTGGAAGATCTTCCTCAGGAGGGGAGCCTGAGGGAGCTGAGGGCTCTGCAGCTTGCAGAGGAGGAGCCTGGGGTGACCTCCTTGCTGGTGCTAAAGCTGTGCAGGGTGATGCCCAGAGGCTGGAGCCAGGCTCTGCTGGGGGATGCCCAATGCCAGCACAAGGGGCAGTGGTGGAAGCTGAGGCAGAGGAAGTGCCATGGAAACAGGAGGAGATTTTTTCCCCTGTGAGGGTGACAGAGGCCTGGAGCAGGCTGCCCTGGGGGGTTCTGGAGTCTCCCTCTCTGGAGATATTCCAGACCCACCTGGATGTGTTGCTGTGTGACCTGCTCCAGGTGCTCCTGCTCTGGCAGGGGGTTGGGCTGGATGATCCTCCTCCCTGGGCAGCCTGTGCCAACCCTGACCACTCCTTCAGGAAAGAAATTGTTCCTAATCTCCAACCCAAACCTCCCCTGGCACAATTTCAGGCCATTTCCTTTTGTTGTATCCCCTGACACTAGGGGGTAGAGCCTGGCCCCCAGCACACTCCAACCTCCTCATCTCTCCCTGCAGGTTGTTGCCACGTTCCCAAGCATTTTAGGTTTAATATCCCTTCCAAGATAAAGGAAAATCTTCTCAGCAGAACACATAACCTTCTGGGGGCAAACCTTATCTTACCAAGCTGAGGTCCTTGTGAGCTGGGGATGTGTGGCTAGAGGCCGCAAAGAGGGCTGAGGTGTTCTTGGCTCAGCTCTCCAATGACCCCGCAGCAGAGATGGAGGGGAATGTTTACATGTCTCTCTCCAAAGAACTAGCAGTACAGGCCAGAGCCAGCCCCAAGAAGCAGAGATGGCCAAAAAAAGAAAGAAAGAAAGCAAGAAAGCAGATAAAAACCCACAACTTGCTAATATAAACATCTCAAGAGGGAAGAAACTTCGAGTGCTCATTTCCCAGCAGGACTCCACCCCCACCCCCCTCTTCTGTTCCTCTACATCTTCATCATCACAGAGTCCAGCAGGATGGCATTCAACAAGTCCAAGTGCTGCACTTTGGCCACAGCAACCCCAGGCAGAGCTACAGGCTGGGGGCAGAGTGGCTGAGAGCAGCCAGGCAGAGAGGAACCTGGGGGTGCTGATTGACAGCTGCCTGAACATGAGCCAGCAGTGTGCCCAGGGGGCCAAGAAGGCCAAAATGGCATCCTGGCCTGCATCAGGAACAGTGTGGCCAGCAGAGCAGGGAGGTCATTGTGCCCCTGGACTCTGCTTTGGTTAGGCCACACCTTGAGTCCTGTGTCCAGTTCTGGGCCCCTCAGGTTAGGAAGGAGATTGAGACACTTGAAGGTGACCAGAGAAGGGCAACAAGGCTGGGGAGAGGCCTTGAGCACAGCCCTGTGAGGAGAGGCTGAGGGAGCTGGGGTTGCTTAGCCTGGAGAAGAGGAGGCTCAGGGGAGACCTCATTGCTCTCTACAACTCCCTGAAGGGAGATTGTAGCCAGGTGGGGGTTGGTCTCTTCTCCCAGGCCCCCAGCACCAGAACAAGAGGCCACAGTCTCAAGCTGTGCCAGGGGAGGTTTAGGCTGGAGGTGAGGAGAAAGTTCTTCCCAGAGAGAGATTTGCCATTGGGATGTGCTGCCCTGGGAGGTGGTGGAGTCACCCCCCCCCGGAGGTGTTTAGGAAGAGCCTGGCTGAGGCACTTGGTGCCATGGTTGAGTTGATCAGATGGTGCTGGGTGAGAGGTTGGACTCGATAATCTCTGAGGTCTTTTCCAACCTGGTTGATTCTGTGATTCTATGATTCTGTGACCAGTGTCAGTCTCTCATGGCAAGTTCAAGCTGCTTGCCCTGGCAGAGAGGTTGGGTTGGATTTGTTGCCTGAAGCATCAGCTGCTGAAGAGACTGCAGCCTCTGTCACTGGCTGGTTACCTGTGCTGCGCTCGCTGGTAGAGCGGTGCCATCCGCTCCTGCCCTGACAGTTGTCACCACTTCATCTGTAGCACAGGCATGACTTAGGGGAATTGTCTCATGGCTGCTGCAGCTACAGGGATTTAGATCTCCTTGAAAAAGAAACTTGGTTTCTCATCATTTCAGGCCTATCTGTGCCTGGAACTGCAGAAGTAAGCTCAGGTGTAGGAATCAGGATCCACTCCCTTGTTTGCATCCCCCCTCATGCATGAACACTAGGGTTCACTTCTTATCTCCATTGTTTCATTAGGCACAGTACTTAAACCACCACCACCAACCCTATCACTGCATCCAGCTCCAGGGAATACCATCCTGGGATGAATAAGCAAAGTAAATTGCAGGGGAGGAAGGGAAACCCACCTTTTTTCCCCTTGCTTTTGTGGGTGGAAACCACTTGGCACTTCCAGTCCCTCCCTCAGCCCACAGGGAGGCAGGCCTGTGGGGCTGGCCCTGTCCAGCCAGTTACAAACCTGACACTTGGGAAACCAAAAACCACTCCCAGAAAAATCTAGGTGTGTGATAACCAAACTCTCATCTTCTCCTGTAGCTTTCCTTGCCCAGTTCTTACTGGATCAGGACCTTCCATAGCCCTTGGGTGTGTGGTGGGAGCATGAGTCCCACTTGCTAGGGGCTGGAAGGGACCTCTGGAGATCATCGAGTCCAACCCCCTGCCAGAGCAGGAGCAGAGAATGCAGCACAGGTCACACAGGAACACATCCAGACAGGGCTGGGAAGGCTGCAGAGAAGGAGACTGCACAGCCTCTCTGGGCAGCCTGCTCCAGGCCTCTGGGACCCTCACAGGGAAGAAGTTCCTCCTCATACTGAGGTGCAACCTCCTGAGCTGTATCCATTGCCCCTTGTCCAAGACTTCTGTTTCTCTCACGTCCATGTGCTGCAGCTGCTTAATTAAACTGCTGTCTTAATTTCACAACTCCAACTATACTCTCACTGTGGCACACTCTCACTGTGCCTTCAGATGAAATTTGCCTGGGAGCAGGCCTCTGTAAGTGGCTGTTGGGGCTTCTTTGCTGTGAAATCCAGCAAGGTGTCAACTCATCCCTAAAGAAACAGTGAGAGATGGAAGAATAAGGAAGGAGTTGGGAAGGAAGGTCCTGGTACACAGGAGATCCTTAGTTTTGGTTTAGATGCTTTACTTCAGCCATCATTCTGTGGCTGTCAGGGGCTGTCCTTTGTCTCCATGGTCTATTTGGACCTCAGCCTCTAAGCTGCAAAGAATTTTCAGCAGTGCAGTCTCTTCAGAACTAGACCTGGGTCTGCTCAAACCTTCCCAATCCAAGTCAGCATGGAAGCAGGCAGCAGGTGGCTCTGGTTCTGGTTGTGGTGCTGCTGGACATCACGTAAACTGCTACCAGCAGAGGCTGCACATCCCAGGGAGGCAACCTTCTTCTGGCCTACAGCATTGTAAGAGTCAGTCCAGCACCCTCTTCCACATCAGAGGCTGATGAAAAGACTTTACTCAACTGCAGCAGAAGCTTCCTCTTATAGCATGTACTGAACCTTGACTATTGTGTTCAGGTTTGGGCCCCTCACTGCAAGAAGGGCATTGATGGCTGGAGCAGGTCCAGAGAAGGGCAGCAAAGCTGGGGAAGGGTCTGGGGAACAGGGCTGGGGAGGAGCAGCTGAGGAAGCAGGAGCTGTTCAGCCTGAAGAAAAGGAGGCCGAGGGGAGGGAAAGGTGGGAGTTGGTCTCTTCCGCCTAGAAACAAGTGACAGGACAAGAGGAAAGGGCCTCAAGTTGCACCAGGGGAAAGTTTAGGGTTGGGAATGAGGAACAGTTTCTTCCCCAACAGGGCTGTGAAGCCCTGGAACAGGCTGCCCAGGGCAGTGGTGAAGTCAGAGTCCCTGGAAGCGTTTCAAAGCCGTGCAGATGTGGTGCTGAGGGACATTGTTTAGCGGTGACCTGGCAGTGCTGCGTTAATGGCTGGACTTGACGAGCTTAAAGGGCTTTTCCAACCTAAACAATTCTGTGCTTCTATGAACTTCTGAGGAAGAGGCCTGCCAGGCAGCTCACCCTCCAGCTTAATCTCTCTCTGATGCATTCCCAGCCTGCCAAGGTCCCCTTGCTTGCCTGTGCTCCTTCCCACCCAAAGCTTGGCACAAAACCCTGCAGCGTGTTGCAGTCCCAGCTGTCCTGCTCCAGCTTGGAGGGAAGTAGCTGGGACTGGAGCACCCTCTGCAGGGACCTTCCTCCCATCACTACCCGAGCTGCCTGCCAGAAACACCTCCATGCTACTGCAGCGTCTCCTGAGGAATGGAGACAGATGCGAGCTACAATTCCGAGGAGGTTTTCCTTTGCAACGCTCCAGCTCCAGGTGTGCCAGCAGTGGGAACGGGTAACTGTCTCCTCACCTCGGAGGGGCTGCAAGTGGCTCTCTCCGAGAGGGGTGGAGAGGGGAACCCCAGAATCCCAGCACAGTATAGATTGGAAAGGAACTCTGGAGGTCATCCAGTCCAACCCCCTTGCTAAAGCAGGGCACCCACAGCAGTTTGCCCAGGAGCACAATGGCCAGGGGGGGTTGGAAGCTCTCCAGACAAGGAGACTCCACAACCTCTCTGGGCAGCTTGGTGATTGGATGTTAGGAAGAAGTTGTTCCCCATGAGGGTGGCGAGAGCCTGGCACAGGTGGCCCAGGGAGGTGGTGGAAGCCTCCTGCCTGGAGGTGTTTGCAGCCAGGCTGGAGGTGGCTGTGAGCAACCTGCTGTGGTGTGAGGTGTCCCTGCCCATGGCAGGGGGCTTGGAACTGGCTGAGCCTTGAGGTCCCTTCCAACCCTGACAGCTCTGTGATGCTGTGATTGTGGAGACGCTAAGCCAAGCTGCTGCTCATTAGCAGCCTCCCTCTGTGCAGCATGAAGACCTCACTAATTTTAAGGTGTCTCTTTTTATACAGCTAAAACAAATTGCTGTGACATTTAACGGTTGCAAGCCTTCCGTGTGCTTTGGTGAGGGTTTTCTCCACCAAAACAAACAGAAGAAGCTTCTTCACTGAAAGGGTTCTCAAAGCCTGGCCCAGGCTGCCCAGGGAGGTGGTTGGATCCCCATCCCTGGAGAGCTGCAGAGATGTGGTGCTGAGGGACATGGCTTAGCAGCTCACTTGGCAGAGCTAGGGAATGGCTGGGCTTGATGACCTGAAAGGTCTTTCCCAACCCAAATGATTCTATGATTTCATGCTGCCTTGATTTTTATTTGCTGTTCACCTCTCCTCAGTGGCTCTGTTCACTGTGGCCTGGGTCTCGGTGTCCTCCAGCAGCCAGCCAATGTCAATGGCCTTATTTGATTAGCATTACTGGTAGAACACAGAGTGCCTGCTCCCATGAAAAGCTCCTGCTAGGGAAGTGGAAACACTTCTTCCTTTGTGGGGTTGTAGACATACAAACCCTACTTAAGCAGCCCCCCAGAGGAAAAACCCAAACTGATCACAAGTACTTACGAAAGGTAGTATCAGCCTGAAGAAAAGGCCTGGGGGAGGCTGGTGGAGGAGCTCAAGAGGAGCCAGCAGTCAGCACTTGCAGCCCAGAGGGCCAAGCAGAGCCTGGGCTGCAGCAAGAGAAGTGTGGCCAGCAGGGCCAGGGAGCGGATTCTGCCCCTCTGCTCCACTCTGCTCAGACCACAGCTGGAGCTCTGGGTCCAGTTCTGGAGCCTCTGTGCCAGGAAGGCTGTGGAGGGGCTGGAAGGTGTCCAGAGAAGGACCACGAGGAGGAGCAGAGGGCTGGAGCTGCTCTGCTCTGGAGACAGCCTGAGAGAGTTGGGGTTGTGCAGGCTGGAGAGGAGAAGGCTCCCAGGAGACCTTCTGGTGGCCTTCCAGCATCTGCAGGGGGCTCCAGGAAAGCTGGGGAGGGACATTTGAAGGTGTGAGGGAGGGATAGGACTGGGGGGCTGGAGCAAAACTAGAAGTGGGGAGATTGAGATTGGCTGTGAGGAAGAAGTTGTTGTCCATGAGGGTGGTGAGAGCCTGGCACAGGTTGCCCAGGGAGGTGGTGGCAGCCTCCTGCCTGGAGGTGTTTGCAGCCAGGCTGGAGGTGGCTGTGAGCAGCCTGCTGTGGTGTGAGGTGTCCCTGCCCATGGCAGGGGGTTGGGACTGGCTGAGCCTTGAGGTCTCTTCCAACCCTGACAGTTCTGTGTGGTTTTTGCTCTGGAAATCACAAACCTAGTGCTGGGCAGCCTGCAGACCAGCTGAGAGAAGGGTGGTGCAGGATGCAGCCACACTGTGCTCTGCTCTGGGTTTCTGCTCATATTTGCTGCCTTAAGACTCAGTCCTTGTCCTGCCCAGGCTCAGGTTTGGACTGAAGCTTCCAAAGCAAAGGGCCACAGTGCAGCGTTCCCTTGAGGCCATCGTCACGGCTGATGCGGCAGGACAGCTCCGTGCAGTCAGCTCCTGCAGCTCCAGCTCGCTGCCGGGACTCTGCCCCGGGCATGTGGAGGCAGGAGAAGCGCAGGCCTTGCTCTCTGCAGTGCCCTCCCACTCCTTTCAGGGATGCAGCCGAGGAGCAGGGCACTTGGCAGGGTTGCTTAAAACCATGGCTCTCATTAGTCGGCGGGGCTGGTGAAGAGAGCTGGAGTCACCTCTGGCCCCTGCGCCCCCTGCCTCCGCAGCCCCCTGGGGATGGAAAGCAATGACTGGGCACAGGGGTCCTTGCCCGCGGGCCAGGGGCCGCAGGCACTCCCCTCTCGCCCCCAGCCCCCTGAGGGGCTGCCAGGGGCAGCTGCAGGCACACCCCCACCCCATGCAGTGCATGCCAAGCTGGGACCCGCAGGCCCGCACAGCAGAGACCCCTCACCACAGAACCCCCCCAACAGATCCCCCAGCCCCCTCCTCACACCTGCCGTAACAGACCCCCAGCCCAGCCCCCTCCTCACACCTGCCGTAACAGACCCCCAGCACAGCCCCCTCCTCACACCTGCCGTAACAGACCCCCAGCACAGCCCCCTCCTCACACCTGCCGTAACAGACCCCCAGCACAGCCCCCTCCTCACACCTGCCGTAACAGACCCCCAGCACAGCCCCCTCCTCACACCTGCCGTAACAGACCCCCAGCACAGCCCCCGCCTCACACACCTGCCGTAACAGACCCCCAGCCCCTTCCTCACACCTGCTGTAAGACCCCCCAGCACAGATCCCCTCCAGACCCCTCCCCACAGACCTGCCCCCCCCCAGCACAGATCCCCTCCAGACCCCTCACCGCAGCGCCCCCCCCAGCCCGTCTCCCGCTGCCCGCCGCCTGTCCCGGAGCCCCGCGGGCGAGGCCGTGCCGAGCCGTGCCTGGCCGCGGCGGGCGGGGCGGGGCGGGGCCGGGGGCGGCGCCGGCCCTGCCCGGCACAGCTTGGTACGGCGCAGAACGCTGCTGCCTGCCGGGGGGAGGCGGGGGGGCGGGTGAGGCAAGCCCGGCGCTGCGGTCGCCTGGCACGGGCTAAAAGTTATCCCGGAATAAGGAGGCACGCATGTGCGTCACCCCGGATGTGAACATGCCGGCCCGGCTGCTCGCCGCTAGCTCGCTCCGCCCGGTTCCAGCGGCCGGGCCGTGCCGCGCCGCGCCGTGCCGAGCCGTGCCGAGCCGTGCCGGCGGCCGCGCAGCCCGTTAGGGGCGCGCGGGAGGGCAGAGGGACGGGGGAGGGAGGCAGGGCCGGGCCGGGCGCCCTCCTTCCCGCCGGGTCCAAGGTGCCAGAGCCTCCTCCCGGCGGGGGGCCCGGCCCCCCGGGCCGTGGCGGGCCGGCACCCGCGGCAGGTGCGCGGGGCCGGGCCGGACCCAGCGGCGGGCGCGACCCCCGGCCCGCCGGCCGGGAGCGCCCTCGGCGGGGCTGGGCAGGGCGGGGGGCGAGCTCCCGGGCCGGCGGCGGCGGCGGCGGCGCCTGGCCGCTGCCCCGCGGAGCACGGCGGGGCCCGGGAGCGATGGATTTCCGCGGGAAGAAGTACGAGCGCGGCAGTAACTGGTCGGACCCCGAGGTGGTGGAGCTGCTGCAGCTGTGGGCCGACGAGTCGGTGCAGCTGGAGCTGGAGAGCTGCCTGCGCAACCAGCACGTCTTCAACCGCATCGCCGAGGTGCTGCGGGAGAAGGGCATCCACCGCACCGGCGACCAGTGCCGGGAGAAGATCAAGAAGATGAAGCTGGAGTACCGGCGGATCAAGGACAACAGCAAAGCGCCGCGGGGCGGCCGGACCTGGAAGTTCTACGAGGTGATGGACCGGGTGCTGACCAGCCGACCTCCCCCGGCCTTGGCTTACGGAGCGCTGAGCGGCACCATGATGGCTCAGCAGGTGCTGCAAGGCACCATGGTGGAGACCTACCACCACCAGTTTGCCTCCCCCGCCCTGCCCTTCGGGCCCTCCCAGCACCCCGAACTGATGGAGATCAAATGTGAGGAGGTGAACTCTGATGAGCGCAGCTTGACCCCAGAGCCCCCAGCGTCCATGTCTTACCAGCAGGGCTCCCCTGAAGAGCATGAGATGGAGAGAGCCTTCTTGGAGAGGGCCCAGAACGACTCTCCCATCTCCAGGGTGGAGATTCCCATTGAAACCAGTGTTTCACCTTCAGGTAGGGACAGCCTTTTATGTTCCAGCACCAGGCCTCTGCCTGGTGTCCCAGAGAGATGTAGGGTTTGGGTTTATTTTCCCTGGGGCAGAGGTAAGACACCAGGTTTTCACACTGGCATTTGGATCCTTGTTTTCCCACGTCCCACAAAGCCTTCGAGTAGAAGGTTGGTATCTGCTGTGGGTGGTCTTCTGGCCATCCCTGTGAGGAATCTCACTGCAGGTAAACAGAGTCTGAAACCACTGCCTTGGGCTCATTGCCGTGGCTGGCATCCAAAGGAGCTGCCAGGGCTGCCGTAAGCCGGGTGAGGTGCCCAATTCCTGCCTGGAAAGCGGGCAGGAATCACCTTTTGGACTGAAAAACCATGAAAAATTGGATGCCTTTTAGTACCTTTTGAGTATCACCAGGGCTCCTCATGCTGAACTGTATGGGAGACCCTCTTCTGCCATGGCTGCGTTGTAAAGCTGCAGGTGAAACCTTCAGCACCTTCCTTGCCAAGCGTTCCCCAGATCTAAGATGTTAGGGGACTCCACGGGGAAGGACACCTGGGAATAGTCACGGCCTGGCTTTTCCAAGCTCTTCAGTAGGGCTTGCAGCGCTGCAGGCTGGGGACAGAGTGGCTGAGAGCAGCCAGGCAGAGAGGGACCTGGGGGTACTGGTGGACAGCAGCTGAACACGAGCCAGCGGTGTGCCTAGGGGGCCAAGAAGACCAAGGGCATCCTGGCCTGCATCAGGAGGAGTGTGGCCAGCAGGAGCAGGGAGGTCATTGTGCCCTGTGCTCAGCACTGGTTAGGCCACACCTTGAGTCCTGTGTCCAGTTCTGGGCTCCTCAGGTTAGGAAAGATGTTGAGCTGCTGGAAGGTGTCCAGAGAAGGGCAAGAAAGCTGGGGAGGGGTCTGGAGCACAGCCCTGTGAGGAGAGGCTGAGGGAGCTGGGGTTGCTTAGCCTGGAGAAGAGGAGGCTCAGGGGAGACCTCATTGCTCTCTCCAACTCCCTGAAGGGAGGTTGTAGCCAGGTGGGGGTTGGTCTCTTCTCCCAGGCATGTACCCAGCACCAGAACAAGAGGACACAGTCTCAGGCTGTGCCAGGGGAGGTTCAGGCTAGATGTTAGGAAGAAGTTCTTCCCAGCAAGAGAGATTGGCCATTGGGATGTGCTGCCCAGGGAGGTGGTGGAGTCACCTTCATTGGAGGTGTTCAAGAGGGGCTTGGATGTGGCATTTGGAGCCGTGGTTTAGTTGTCAGGAGGTGCTGGGTGCTAGGTTGGACTTGATGATCTCTGAGGTCTTTCCCAACCTGGCTGATTCTGTGAGTTGATGATTCTGTGATGGTTTTGAAGGTCACTGGCAGGAGTGGCACAGCTGTGGTACATGGAAATGAGACTCCTGCTCTCAAAAGTGCACTTGGCTGTCACTTGGCTGCCAGGAAGGGTACAGCCTGGAAATCCTGGGCATTTCAAACCAGTCCAGGCTAGGCTGATGGCAGAGCATGGCATGATGGGGGGATAGGAGATGGTGACTAGCGTGAGGTTCATGACTGAGAGCAGAAAGAATTGTTGTCCTTGTGGTTAATCTAATGGAGGGAGCTAAGGGTTGTTCAGGTTGTTTACCCAGAATCGAGGGAGGTGATTCTCCTGCTCTGCACTGCACCAGAATTGGAGCACTGCATCCAGTCTCAGTGTAAGAGGGACACTGAGCTGCTGGAGTGGGTCCAGAGGAGGGCCATGAAGATGGTCAGAGGGCTGGAGAGCCTCTCCTGTGGGGACAGGCTGGGAGAGTTGGGGCTGTTCAGCCTGGGGTAGAGAAGGCTCCAGGCAGACCTTAAAGCAGCCTTCCAGTATCTGAAAAGGGCTACAGGAGAGCTGGGGAGGGGCTTTTTACAAGGGCTTGTAGTGACAGGATGAGAGGCAATGGCTGTGAGCTGGGAGAGGGGAGATTGGGACTGGAGATCATGAAGAAATTCTTTCCAGTGAGGATGACACTGAAACAGGTTGTCTGGGAAGGCTGTGGATGCCCCCTGCCTGGAGGTGTTCAAGGCCAGGCTGAATAAGGCCTTGAGTAACCTGCTCTAATGTGAGCTGTCCCTGCCCATGGCAGGGGGCTGGAGCTGGATGATCTTCAAGGTCCCTTCCAACCCAAACCATTCTGTGAGTCTATGAAGCCCAGCATGGTGGGGGTTGGAAGGGGCCTCTGGAGATCTTCTAGTCTAACCCTCCTGCTAAAGTAGGGTCACTCAAAGCAGATTAACCTTGTCCAGTTCAAATCAGAGGCTGGGGAGGGGGGCTGGGAGCACGGGGGAGTGCCCAGCGTGCAAAGTTAAAGCCAAACTTCAACCAAACTCACCAGCTCCAGGATGTGCCTGTGAGGTTTGACTTTGGTTTCTCTGGACAGCTCCACAGGAGAGGCTGAGGGAGCTGGGGGTGTTCAGCCTGGAGAAGAGGAGGCTCTGGGGAGACCTAAGAGCAGCCTGCCAGGACCTGAATGGAGCCTATGGGTAGGATGGGGAGAAACTGTTTACAGGGGCCTGCGGTGGCAGGACCAGGGGCAATGGCTTCAAACTAGAACAGAGCAGATTGAGATTGGATTTCAAGAAGTTCTTCACCATGAGGGTGGTGGAACACTGGAAGAGGTTGCCCAGGGAGGTGGTTGAGGCTCCTTCCCTGGAGATATTCCAGGTGAGACTTGTTGATGCTCTGGGCAGCCTGATCGAGTTGGGGATGTCCCTGCTGACTGTGGGGAGATTGGACCGGATGAGCTTTGGAGGTCCCTCCTGGCCTGGAGCACTCCATGACTCTATGGAGGGTGTTTGCCAGGGCGGGCAGGGGAAGGCAGCAGAGTGTTCCCATGGCACTGGCCTCGCTGCGCAGTGATCGCTCTTCCTCTCTGCGTCGTGCCGGCAGGTTTCGGCGAGCCCAGTATGGCGAACTCCTCGCGGATCCAGAACGTGGTTCCCCGGCCTGGCTTCTCCGCCCTGCACCGGCTGAGGAGGAAGCGGAGAGGCCAGCGGGTGAAGGACCCCCTGGACGAGCTGCTGCTGAAGACCCTGAGCTCCCAGCGGGCCATGGAGGAGCGGTTCCTGCAGCTGGAGGAGCGGCGGTTCCAGCGGGACGCGGAGGCGGAGGAGCGCCGGCTGCAGCTGGAGCAGCGCCGCTTCGAGCTGGAGCGGGAGCACGAGTTCCGCATGTTCAGCGTCTTCGCCCAGATGCTCAGCATCCTCAAGCACAGCCACGGAAGCTCCTCCTCCCCACCCTCCTCCTCCTCCGTGGCGATGCCTCAAGGATTGGACTTCAACCTGTTGCTCTCCGAGGTGATAGGGATGGGAGGAGGAGGAGGAGGAGGAGATGAGCTGCAAGGGGCGAGGGCTTGGCCGCTTGGCCAGAGGAGGGTGGACCTGCATGGCTTCTGCAGCCCCAGGGACTTCCAGAGGAGCCCCCTACCTCTCTGCTCGAGGCAACCTTGCCAGCCTCTTCTGTGGCTCCACTGAGGAGGGCTACAAGGCCTATCACGCTGACAAGTACGATGAAGACAAGAACCCCAACGTAAGTTGGGGGCAGGAGTTGATTGTTAGAGGGTAGGAGGCTCTGCAGAGGGACCTTGCCAGGCTGGACAGATGGGCAGAGGCCAGCAGGATGGCAGTCAGCAAGTCCAAGTGCTGGGTGCTGCACTTCGGTGCAACAACCCCGTGCAGTGCTACAGGCTGGGGAGCAGCCTGGGGGTACTGGTGGACAGCAGCTGAACATGAGCCAGCAGTGTGCCCAGGTGGCCAAGAAGGCCAAGGGCATCCTGGCCTGCATCAGGAAGAGTGTGGCCAGCAGGAGCAGGGAGGTCATTGTGCCCCTGTGCTCAGCACTGGTTAGGCCACACCTTGAGTCCTGTGTCCAGTTCTGGGCCCCTCAGGTCAGGAAAGATGTTGAGCTGCTGGAAGGTGTCCAGAGAAGGGCAGGAAAGCTGGGGAGGGGTCTGGAGCACAGCCCTGTGAGGAGAGGCTGAGGGAGCTGGGGTTGCTTAGCCTGGAGAAGAGGAGGCTCAGGGGAGACCTCATTGCTCTCTCCAACTCCCTGAAAAGGTGGTTGTAGCCAGCAAGGGGCTGGTCTCTTCTCTCTAGCAACCAGCACCAGAACAAGAGGACACAGTCTCAAGCTGTGCCAGGGCAGGTTTAGGCTGGAGGTGAGGAGAAAGTTCTTCCCAGCAAGAGAGATTGGCCCTTGGGATGTGCTGCCCAGGGAGGTGGTGGAGTCCCCATCCCTGGAGGTGTTCAAGAAAGGATTGGCCTTGGCCCTTGGAGCCATGGTTTAGCTGTCAGGAGGTGTTGGGTGATAGGTTGGACTTGATGATCCCTGAGGTCCCTGGTTGATGATTCTGTGATGAGAACCTCAGAGTGTTTTTCCTGAGGCTGTTTTTTTTTGACATCTCCCAGAGGGGCTACCAGTGTGTGTGGGGTTTGGTTTCTCTTCTCTCATAATGCGTGGAGGGGCAGGATGTCTCTCTGTGGAAACAGGTTGAGATCATGCAAGATGAATGCTGTGCAGCTTAGGCTTGCTGACTGCTTTTTTCCCCTCTTGGGGAAATGACTGTAGACCTTGAAAGGTGTAGGAAACCTCCAGGAGCAGAGCTCCTCTTCCTCCTGACGCCGTGAGGTTGAGGGGAGACCTCATTGCTCTTTACAGCTCCCTGAAGCTGGGGTGAGGTGGGGTTTGGTCTCTTCTCCATAGTATCAGGTGATAGACAGAGAGGAAATGGCCTGAAACTGTGCCAGGGGAGGGCTAGTTTGGAGGTGAGGGAGAATTTCTTTGCTTTGGAACACTCAGGCTGCCCCGGGGAGGGGTGAAGTCACCCTCCCTGCAGGTGGTCAGGAAGCCTGTGGCCATGGCCCTGTGGGGCCTGGTTTGGTGGCCGGGGCTGGCTGCCCTCGGTGATCGCAGACATCTCCGCCAACCCAAAGCTGTGATCACATCTGCTGCCCACTGATGTCCTCCAGTTACTGCAGGTGATGGATGCAGGAGGTAGAGTAGCTAAGGAGTAGAGATTTGGAGGGTTAAATGACTTTAGCTAATCCCACATGTCCTCAGAGGGGATTCCAGGTAACTTTCAGCACTTTCTCTCCTTGTTTGCCCTCAGCTGCTCAGCTGTAGGTAGCTCATCATGACCCCTTCTGGCAGCAAGGCTGAGTGGGAACAGTGCAGGGCAAATTATTACTGAGTGTACTAAGTATAAACAATAATCTGGAGGCTGTGAAGATGCTGAGGGGCTCCCCTGTGAGGAGCAAAGGCTGCGAGCCCTGGGGCTGTTGAGCCTGGAGAAGAGCAGCCCCAGAGGGCAGCTGAGCAATGCTCAGCAAGAGACAAAGGACCTGTGGGGGGTGAGAGGATGAGGACAGATTCTTGTCACTGGTGCCCAGAGGCAGGACAAGGGGCAGCAGGCACAAACCTAACAGGAGGAGAAACTTCTTTGTTGTGAGGCTGCTGGAGGCCTGGAGCAGGCTGCCCAGAGAGGTTGTGGAGTCTCTTCGTCTGGAGTGCTTCCAACCCCTCCGGCCATTGTGCTCCTGGGCAAGCTGCTGTGGGTGCCCTGCTTTAGCAGGGGGGTTGGACTGGGTGATCTCCAGAGGCCCCTTCCAACCCCACCAGGCTCTTCTCCACTTCTGTACAGTGCAGCCTGTGAGCTGTGCTGTGACTCCCCCTCTGTGGGCTTCTGGGAGCCTGCTCTGCGAAGCCATGGTGCCACACCCCCTCGCCCAGACACCCTGCCCCGACACCCCCCTCCCCCCAGCACCCCTCCCCCCCAGACACACACAGGCAGACACACACACCCCTCCCCCCGGTGTTTAACGTCTCTAAACACGGAATGGTTTCTTCTTTTCAGGGTATAATAAACTTTGGCACCAGTGAGAACAAACTCTGCTTTGACCTGATGTCTAAGCGGGTAAGTCCTGCTCCAAAATGGCTTTTGCTGCTTGGCTCCTCCTCAGTGCTCGGCTCTTGCTGTGGCTCAGGCTTCTCTGGTGAGGGGTTCTCACGGGGAGGTGATTGATGTGTTGGAGGTTCAGCTCTTTGCCCGTTGATTGGTGTGATTTTTTCTCCATGAGGATAGGAAGCAGGGTGTTTTTCTCTCCCTCTTTTGGGTTTCCCTTTGGGGATGCCCTTGGCTTAGAAAGCTAACTGAAAATAAGCTGAGGTTTATTTTCTCCTGTTGACAGTGGCTGATTTAATACAGAGGGCTGGGAATCAGCTTGCAGCTCTTACCTGCTTTTGAGGAGCTTCACATCTTCCCCATGAGGGTGGTGAGAGCCTGGCACAGGTTGCCCAGGGAGGTGGTGGCAGCCTCCTGCCTGGAGGTGTTTGCAGCCAGGCTGGAGGTGGCTGTGAGCAGCCTGCTGCGGTGTGAGGTGTCCCTGCCCATGGCAGGGGCTTGGGACTGGCTGAGCCTTGAGGTCCCTTCCAGCCCTGACAGTTCTGTGACTCTCTGATATGTCCATTCTGAAGTCAGGCGATTTGGACACCCAAGGTGTGCCGGGATGGCAGCAGCAGGCAGTGGCAGCTCCTGAGGTGCCTCATGAATCCAACCTGGGCAGCTGCTGCCTGCTTCGCTTTGGTAGGACAACCCCAAAAGCAGAGAAAGTCAGAGGAAAAAAGAGCACCCCCCCTGCTGCAGAGGAGTGCTTCTTGACTTCCATTCAAAAGGCACTGCCCAGGTGGCAGCTTCTCCTACCTGAAAGTCCCCTGTGGGGAGGGCAGGTGGCTCTGGCTCGGGCAGTGCAGCCTCTGTGGTTTTGCAGCTCGTGGTTGCTGCTCTTCCACTGAGTCCCACCCTCAAAATGTGCCTTGTTTTAGTCCTGCCTTCGGGGGGACGCCAGCCCGCCGCTCCTCCTCCCAGCTCAAGGACCAGGTAAGGCACAGCTGCTGCCTGCACCAAAAAGGAGCCTTCCGTTTGCACTGTGCTCCCTCCCTCCCTCCTTCCCTCCCTCCCTCCTTCCCTCCCTCCTTCCCTCCCTCCCTCCCTCCTTCCCTGTCCTTCCCCTCCAAACTAACCCCAAGCCTGCAGTACGTAGTGCAGAGGGAGATGGTGGTCAGCAGCCTCTGTGTTAGCCTGATGCAGGAGTTAAGACTTTCTTGGCCATCATGCTTGTGGTGAGGAGCAGAACAAAGATCTGCCTGGCATCTTCCCTGCAGCCTGGAGTTACAGCACCAGCTGGGATTGTAGGCAAAGGATGTGTTGCTGCTTGGGGTGATAACTCCTCACTGTTCCCCCTGGGCAGTGTAGCAGCTGCCTGCCTGCAGCTTTTGACCCTGAAAAGCAGAGGCTGTTTTCTGGTGTGAGATCTCAGCTGGTTTTCCTGTCAGTTGTCCCATCTGGTCTCCTCAGCCCAGGGGTTCTTCTCTTTCTTGCTGCATAGCCATTTTCAGCCACCTCTGCTGATGTCTTTTATGTTGCCTCCTCCAGATTTAAGTTTAGGAGAGAGAGAGCTAAGGAGGCACAGTTCTGAGCTGCATAGGCTTCCAGAGCATCTACAGCTGAACTCTAGTCCTGTAAGATCAGGTTGGCTTCCTGCATGGGATGAGGAACAGTCTCTCAACTCCAGAGCCTGGCACTCGGTACTAAAACACCAACTCGGCCCTCATGGGTTTCTTACCCTGTGAGAGACTTTCACGCTGCATGCTGAATCTCCCTCCTCCCTCACACTGTCACCTCCCTTGTGTCCTCCACCCTCACCTCTGTTAACCCAGAGGTGTGGTTGCCAGTGAGTACTTGGAAGGCATCTTGTGCTGGGTGTGTCTTTATCCCCATTTCGTGTGTCCGAAACGTCTTCTCTCTGCCCCTGGTGCCACTCAGCTTGCCCTTGCAACTTCAGGGCACTGGCTCACGTGAACCCCCTGGCACTGACAAACTTGGAAATGTGTAGATATTTATCTGCAGGTGAATCTGGCTCTGAGATCAGCCTGAGCTCCTTAATAAGGAGCAAAGTGCCTGCCCTGGGGGAGAATGCTCGAGCAGAGCCTTCCCTTTCTGAATGCTCCTGTTAAGGCTTCATCAAAACTTCCCGGGGTTATGGAGCTGGAGGAGCTGATGTAGCTTGGGGACTTCTATCTCCTTCTGACAGCCTACAGCTCAACTTGCACAGCTGGGACCTTGCCTTCCAACTGGAAGCTGTTCTCGGAGCTTGGGTTGCTCTGTCTGCTGAGGAGGTCTCCTGCAGGCAGCTGGGCCCTGGGCGTCGTGCGGTTGCGGCAGCTGGGTTCTGGCTGCAGTGACTTGGCTGGAGCTGCACCTTCACACCACCCCAGGTTAACCCTCAGCACTTTGCTGGTCCCTGCTTTTCCAAGCTGCGTTCTTGCTGATGGTCAGTGGCTCTCTCAGTCCAGTGTTACAGCTGTTGAAGTTGCTCCTGTGTTTGTGTGTACGTGGATCTCACCTACCTCTGTGTTTCCAGTAGCAGCGACCATGCTTCTAACGGTTCCTCTTGTTGCTCCCAGCTGACACAGACAGACATGAACCTGATGGAGCCTCCACTGCTTCAGTATCCTGACTGGAAGGGACACATGTTGTGAGTCTGCTCTTTACTGTCACCTTTCTCTTTGTCTGCTAAGCAGAATGGCTGAGAGCAAACCTCTGCGCTCCCAGCTTAAAGCTTTCTTAGGGCCGTTTCACCACTGTTTGCTTTGCAAACCCATGAATGAGCTGCCCCCACCAGCTCACCCAGCCAAAAATCCTTACCTGGGAGGGAAGATGCACATTTCCTGGAGTCAGCACAGCTGGAAAAGCCCTTTACAGAGCTTAACAAATGAGCTGACACTTGGGAACCTCAATCCTCCCCTCCCCTGTCCGCATGAGAGCCCAACAGCAATCTGTGCACTGTGCTCAAGGCTACCCATGACTTATGTGTGGCATGAGCCTCAGCTGTCCTGTTTTGTAGCTATTTTTCCTGTGTCTCCTGGTTTTGTGTCGCTGAGGGGTGGGCCTGGGGAAGCCCAGCCTGGTGGAGGGGGAGCTCAGTCGGTAATGTGTTGCTTTTGTTTGCTTTTCAGCTTGCGGGAGGAGGTGGCTCGATTTCTGACCTATTACTGCAAGGCCCCCGTGCCTCTCAAGGCAGAAAACGTGGGTACCCACCCTCTCTGGGGGTCTCTTCTGATGTGCTGGCAAGCAATTTCATCTTCTGTTTGATTAAACAAACGATTTGGGAAGGCCTTTGGTCATGTTAGTGAGACCAGTTCGCAGCCTTTTCGGTGGAGGAGCAGAGGGCTGGAGCTGCTCTGCTCTGGAGACAGCCTGAGAGAGTTGGGGTTGTGCAGGCTGGAGAGGAGAAGGCTCTCAGGAGACCTTCTGGTGCCCTTCCAGCATCTGCAGGGGGCTGCAAGAAAGCTGGGGAGGGACTTTTGAGGGTGTGAGGGAGGGATAGGACGGGGGGGGCTGGAGCAAAACTAGAAGTGGGGAGATTGAGATTGGCTGTGAGGAAGAAGTTGTTGCCCAGGAGGGTAGTGAGAGCCTGGCACAGGCTGCCCAGGGAGGTGGTGGCAGCCTCCTGCCTGGAGGTGTTTGCAGCCAGGCTGGAGGTGGCTGTGAGCAGCCTGCTGTGGTGTGAGGTGTCCCTGCCCATGGCAGGGGGTTGGAGCTGGCTGAGCCTTGAGGTCCCTTCCAGCCCTGACAGTTCCCTGATTCTATGATTTTGATGCACAGTTCAGCCACAGCACTGTGTGTTTGCCTCACACTTTGCTTCTCTGTGCCAGCTCCTCATGGCAGTGATCTCACTGGGGCTTGATGTTTTCACCTCCTTACTCACTGGGACAAAGAGCTCTCATTGTTTCAGCTGAGTTGAGTTTCAGCCTGTCCTGCTCTTAAACCTCAGGACAGAAATCTGTAATTGAGCCAAGCAGCAGTTTTAGCCTGGAAAAACCAAACCTTTTTGTAGCAGTGTTGTAAGGAAGGCATCAAGACTGCTGAGCTGGGAGAGTCTTGCTTGGGGCCTCCTGCTTCTGCTGAGTGCTGATGCTGTCAGTGCTTTGCTGACTCAAATAATCCAGCAGAAGCCCTGAAGTTACCGCTGATCAGTTTGCTGCTTCTCCGAGGCAGCATGTTCTGCCTGATGCTTGCAGTGCTGATGCTTGTAGTGAAACTCACAGGACCCTGACAAACTGGAGAGGAGGTGCCCAGGAGAACCTCATGAAGTTCAACAAGTGCAGGGTTCTGCACCTGGGCTGGAACAGTCCTCACTGTCAGCACAAGCTGGGGGAGGAGGTGATAGAAAGCAGCCCTGAGGAGAAGGCCTTAGGGGTGCTGAGGGATGAGAAGCTGGCCAGGAGCAGGCAGTGTGAGCTTGCAGCACAGAAGGCCAAGGGCAGCCTGGGCTGCATCCAAAGCAGCATTGCCAGAGAGCCAGAGAGGGGATTCTGCCACTTTGCTCTGCTCTGGGGAGACCTCACCTGCAGTGCTGTGTGCAGGGCTGGAGCCCTCAGCACAGCAAGGACCTGGAGCTGATGGAGAGGCTGCAGAGGAGGGCCATGAAGATGCTCAGGGGGCTGGAGCAGCTCTGCTGTGAGGGCAGGCTGAGGGAGCTGGGGGTGTGCAGCCTGGAGAAGAGAAGGCTCTGGGGAGACCTAAGAGCAGCCTGCCAGGACCTGAAGGGGGCTGCAGGAAGGCTGCAGAGAGACTGTTTGCAAAGGCCTGCAGGGACAGGAGCAGGGGCAATGGCTTCAAACTAGAGCAGAGCAGATTGAGATTGGATGTGAGGAGAAGTCCTTTACCATGAGGGTGGTGGAACACTGGCACAGGTTGCCCAGGGAGGTGGTTGAAGCTCCTTCCCTGGAGATACTCAAGGTGAGGCTGGACAGGGCCCTGGGCAGCCTGATGTGGTTGGGGATGTCCCTGCTGGCTGCAGGGAGGTTGGACTGGATGAGCTTCCAGCCTGGACCATTGTGTGGTTCTGTTCTGTGATACTCTGAGCATGGCCTTAGCATGGAAGGGGCCTTAAAGATCATCCTGGTCTAACCTCCCTGTCCCATGGGCAGGAGCAGCTTTCAGTGGAGCAGCTTGCTCAAAGCCCCATCCAGCCTGGCCCTGAGCACTTCCAGTGAGGGGGCACCCACAGCTTCTGAACAGCATGTTTCAGTGTTTCAGACCTTTTTCCTAATATCCTAAATCTCTCTCAGTTAAAGCCACTTGGACCCTTTGTCCTATCAGTGCACTCCCTGATGAAGAGTCCCCTCCCCATCTTTCCTGTAGGCTCCCTTCAAGTGCTGAAAAGTCTGCCTGGAGCCTTCTCTTCTCAAGGCTGATCAACCCCAGCTCCTTCAGCCTGTCCTCATAGGAGAGCTGTTCCAGCCCTCTGTTCATCCTTGTGGCATCCTCTGGACTTGCTCCAACAGGTCCATGTCCTCCTTATGCTGGGAGCTCCAGAGCTGGACACAGCAATGCAGGTGGAGGCTCATCAGAGCAGAAGAGATGGGCAGGGTCCCCTCCCTCACCTGCTGGCCACACTTTCCTCATTTTTCATCTGACAAACACTTGAAGTGCAGGTAAAAAACCCCAAACTTTTGAGACAGGAACACAGTGCTAAGTGCTTAGTCTTAGTGCTAAGTGCTAGGTCTCCTGGAAGCAGAGCTTCAACCTGCTCTTGTTCCCATTTCAGCATGAACCTGGCAGGAGGCTGGAGCTACCCTTGCCACACCTGTTAGCTGGTGAGGAAGTGCTTTGCTTTCCTGGCAGCCCAGCACCTGCTCCCCAGTTTGTCTTTTTCCCCCCTCCCCTTTCTCCAGACTGCACATTGGAAGCAAGAATGGCACTGGAGCAAAGTGCCACTGAAGCAGGAGAACAGGATTCAAGTTCTCTCTGGCAGCAGTGGGGTTTCAGCAGGAAGCTCTCCATGTTAGAGGCTTGGGGGAGAAAGGCATTGCAGTGTCATGGCCAGGAATGATTCTCTTGTAGTGTTGTCTGTCCACTGGCAGATTTCTCACTAGCCTTTCTCTCTCTTCTGTAGGTGATTGTTTTAAATGGGTGTGGCTCTTTGTTCTCTGCCTTAGCCACGGTCCTTTGTGATCCAGGGGGTAAGTGGATGGTGGGGAGGTGTTGTGAATGTTGCTTTGTGCTGGGAAAGAACCTCTTGCTCCGCTGAAATGTTGTTTGGCAGAAGTGAAGCAGGGAAACTGGCCTTGACCTGCTGCAGAGCTCTTGTTTCCTTGCCTTGGGTTGAGCTGGAGACAGCTCTGGACAGAAAGGTATTTCACCCCGTGGGAGGGTTGAAATTACCCTCCCCAGCTCATTGGAGTTGACCCTCAGGCTGAATTGCCAAGAGACCCAAACTCAGAACTCGGGAAGCAAGATGAATGTTCTGTGCACCAAACTCCAGAGCTCTAGAAGCCTGAGGTGCTATGAATAGGTACCAGGTACCTTCACAAGTCAGGAAAACACAAATACAAGGGTCCCCTTGTACAAAACCACCCCCTGGATGGACCAGGGGGACCCTCGGGGTCTCCTCCCCTTCTTCCCTTCCTGCTACCTCGCAGACACAACACTGAGCCAGCGGAGGGTCAGGAAAGAGAGGTAAGGGAGCAAGCCATGCAAGCTGCCAGAGAGAATCCAGCATGGAATCACAGTCAGCCAGGTTGGAAAGGACCTCAGAGATCATCAAGTCCAACCTGTCACTCAGAACCTCCTCACAACTAAACCATGGCTCCAAGTGCCACATCCAGTCCCCTCTTAAACACCTCCAGGGATGGGGACTCCACCACCTCCCTGGGCAGCACATCCCAAGGGCCAATCTCTTGGGAAGAACTTTCTCCTCACCTCCAGCCTAAACCTCCCTGGCACAGCTTGAGACTGTGTCCTCTTGTTCTGGTGCTAGGTGCCTGGGAGAAGAGACCAACCCCCACCTGGCTACAACCTCCCTTCAGGGAGTTGGAGAGAGCAAGAAGGTCTCCCCTGAGCAGAAGAAAGGGGTAAAAGGATACTTTGTGCAGCAAACTTCATCCCAGTCAGGGAGCCAGTGGAATGATGTAGATAAAGCAGCTGTTAGTCTTTTGTGGCTAACTTTCTTGGCCTTTCACCATTTTCTACTCAAAGTCTCTGGAATTTTCCTAGTTCTTGTTTGTAACTAAGACCCTAGGCTAAACATCAGCCTGAAACCATAGCACACCCTGAAGGAGTGACAGAAAACACTCAGGCAGGACTGGGGGTTCAGTGGAAATGCTATTTACAAACAAATATACCAAAGTATAAAAGGCACTCAGGAGCAGAGGAGCTGCAGTGAGTGCAGAGCAGGGCAAAGGAGCTGGGAAGGGCCTGGGGAGTACACCTGATGAGGAGTGACTGAGGGAGCTGGGGAGGGGTAGTGTGAAGCAGAGGAGGCTGAGGGGAGACCTCCTGGCTCTCTGCAGCTCCCTGCAAGGAGGTTGTGGAGAGGCTGCTGCTGGTCTCTCCTCACAGGTCATTAGTGACAGAACAAGAGGAATGGCCTCAAGCTGCCACTGGGGAGGTTTAGGCTGGACAGCAGGAAAAAAAAATTCAGGGAAAGAGTGGTGAGGGATTGAGTCATGCAATTGTCAGGGCTGGAAGGGAGCTCAAGGCTCAGCCAGTCCCAGCCCCCTGCCATGGGCAGGGACACCTCACACCACAGCAGGCTGCTCACAGCCACCTCCAGCCTGGCTGCAAACACCTCCAGGCAGGAGGCTGCCACCACCTCCCTGGGCAACCTGTGCCAGGCTCTCACCACCCTCATGGGCAACAACTTCTTCCTCACAGCCAAGCTGAATCTCCCCACTTCTAGTTTTGCTCCATCCCTCCCAGTCCCATCCCTCCCTCACACCCTCAAAAGTCCCTCCCCAGCTTTTTTGGAGCCCCCTGCAGATCCTGGAAGGCCACCAGAAGGTCTCCTGGGAGCCTTCTCCTCTCCAGCCTGCACAACCCCAACTCTCTCAGGCTGTCTCCAGAGCAGAGCAGCTCCAGCCCTCTGCTCCTCCTCGTGGTCCTTCTCTGGACACCTTCCAGCCCCTCCAGAGCCTTCCTGGCACAGAGGCTGCAGAGCTGGCCCCAGAGCTCCAGCTGTGGTCTGAGCAGAGTGGAGCAGAGGGGCAGAATCCCCTCCCTGGCCCTGCTGGCCACACTTCTCTTTCTGCAGCCCAGGCTCTGCTTGGCTCTCTGGGCTGCAGGTGCTCACTGCTGGCTCCTGCTGAGCTTTTCACTGTACTGTGCTGCCCAGGGAGGTGGTGGAGTCCCCAAGCCTGGCTGTGTTTCAAGGTGGTTTGGATGGGGTGCTTGGGGCTCTGGTTTAGGGGTGACCCTTGTGGAGTAGGGTTCTGGGTTGGACTTGGTGATCCTGAGGGTCTGTTCCACCCTGAACGTTTCCATGATGCTGTGTATCTATACACAGCCAGAATCAACTCAGGCTTAGCTTCCCAGCTGAGCTCACCAGCCCTCACCCTGGCTGCCACCGGGCCAACACCTCCCTGACAACACTGGGCCTCAGTAGGCACGGAGCAGACCACACTGCACCCCCCCGCCCTAAGACAGGACCCCCAAGCTGGGCTGGCTAGGTGCAGCTGTGCAGCAAGGCAATGGTTTGCCAGGGAAGGCTGCACACCCCCACAACCCAGAGAGAGAGTGGGGAGGAAGAGACAGAATGGGCTGTGAGGTGGAAGCCTCCTGCCTGGAGGTGTTTGCAGCCAGGATGGAGGTGGCTGTGAGCAGCCTGCTGTGGTGTGAGGAGTCCCTGCCCATGGCAGGGATTGGCACTGGATGATCCTTGAGTTCCCTTCCAGCCCTGACAGCTCTGTGATTCTGTTACCATATCCTGTGCCTGCCTCTGGACTGTCTAGCCCCTGGAGGGATTTTTGCCTCTATGGTAAGCACAGCTAGTCTCCAGCCTACAACGTTCCTGCAAGGTGCTGCTGTGGGAGTCATCATCTCCATGATCTGCAGGTGGCACAGTCTCACAGGATCACCAAGGTTGGAAGAGACCTCAAAGATCATCGAGTCCAGCCTGGCACCACAGACCTCATGGCTAGACCATGGCACCAAGTGCCACATCCAGTCCCCTCTTGAACACCTCCAGGGATGGGGACTCCACCACCTCCCTGGGAAGCACATCCCAAGGGCCAATGACTCTCTCAGTGAAGAACTTTCTCCTCACCTCCAGCCTAAACTTCCCCTGGCACAGCTTGAGTCTGTGTCCTCTTGTTCTGGTTCTGCTTGCTAGAGAGGGAGACCAACCCCCACCTGGCTACAACCTCTCTTCAGGGAGTTGCAGAGAGCAATGAGGTCTGCCCTGAGCCTCCTCTTCTGCAGGCTAAGCAACCCCAGCTCCCTCAGCCTCTCCTCACAGGGCTGTGCTCAAGGCCTCTCCCCAGCCTTGTTGCCCTTCTCTGGACACCTTCAAGTGTCTCAATCTCCTTCCTAAATTGAGGGGCCCAGAACTGGACACAGGACTCAAGGTGTGGCCTAACCAGTGCAGTGTCCAGGGGCAGAATGACCTCCCTGCTCCTGCTGGCCACACTGTTCCTGATGCAGGCCAGGATGCCCTTGGCCTTCTTGGCCCCCTGGGCACACTGCTGGCTCATGTTCAGCTGCTGTCAATCAGCACCCCCAGGTCCCTCTCTGTTTGGCAGCTCTCAGCCACTCTGAGCCCAGCCTGTAGCTCTGCCTGGGGTTGCTGTGGCCAAAGTGCAGCCCCTGGCACTTGGACTTGTTGAATGCCATCCTGCTGGACTCTGCCCATCTGTCCAGTGGGTCGAGGTCCCTCTGCAGAGCCCTTCTGCCCTCTGTCATGCACTCAAGCTTGGCATCTCGCCCTAGCTGCCTTCTCTCTTCTCTTTGGGTCCTGTTTTACGATTGTTAGACTAAATGTGGGCTCAGCTCATGGTTTCCTGCAAAGGAAGGCATTGAAGTGGAGGAGGGAAGGGGCAGCAGCATCAGTGTTTCTAGAGGGCAGTGCTGGTGAAAAAACTTCAGTGTTTAGCCGAAGTACATTAGAAGAGAGGGGAAGGCCTTGACCTGCTGCTGACTCATTTTGTTTCCTTGCTTCCAGAAGCTGTTCTGATTGCTACTCCCTTTTACAGTGGTATAACCCAGAGTGTCTTCCTCTATGGTAATGTCAAGCTGGTGTTTGCCTACCTGGACAGCAAGGTAAGGTCACGGCATCGGGGCGCGGCACCTCCAGAAGTCGTCCAGTCCAACATCCCAGCAGTGAGAGACATCTCCCACGAGAGCAGGTTGCTCAGAGCCTTGTGGAGCCTCACCTTGACTATCTCCAGGGATGGGGCCTCAGCTGCCTCCCTGGGCAACCTCTTCCAGTGTTCCAGCAGCCTCCTGCTGCAGCACTCGTTGCTCACACCCAATCTCAATCTGCTCTGCTCTCATTTCAAACCATTGCCCCTGCTCCTGTCCCTGCAGGCCTTTGCAAACAGTCTCTCTGTAGCCTTCTTGCAGCCCCCTTCAGGTCCTGGCAGGCTGCTCTTAGGTCTCCCCAGAGCCTTCTCTTCTCCAGGCTGAACACCCCCAGCTCCCTCAGCCTGGCCTCACAGCAGAGCTGCTCCAACCTCCTGATCATTTCCATGTCCCTCCTCTGCAGCCTCTTCATCAGCTCCAGGTCCTTGCTGTGTTGATGGCTCCAGAGCTGCACACAGCACTGCAGGCGAGGTCTCAGCAGAGCAGAGGGACAGAATCAGCTCTCTGGCTCTCTGGCAATGCTGCTTTGGCTGCAGTCCAGGCTGCCCTTGGCCTTCTGTGCTGCCAGTGCCCATTGCTGGCTCCTGCCCAGCTTCTCCTCCACCAGCACCCCAAGTCCTATCTGCAGGGCTGCTCTATCTCATCATCCCCCAGCCTGGGTTGATCTCTAGCATTGCCCTGACCTGGGTGCAGGACTTTGCCTCATTGAACCTCATGAGAATCTCCTCAGCCCACCCCTCCCAGCCTGGCCAGGTCCCTCTGGATGCCATCCAATCCTTCAGACTTACCAACAGCACCACTCAGCTTGCTGCCATCTGCCAAGCTGCTGAGGGTGCCTCAGTCTGGCTGTTGATGCCATTGATGCAGATCTGAGGGAAGGGACTACCAGCCTCTGTGGCTAACAAGTAGTTGATACTGAAACAGAGCTGCTGAGCTTTGGGAGCCTCTGAAAGCTCTGAAAGGAGGATTGCCTGCAGCCTGTGGACATGGTCCCAGTTTAACACTGGGAAACTGAGCATGTGGGTTGTAAGAAAGCTGTCAGGAGTCATAAATCTGGGCTGTAACCTCCACTTGTGTCCCTTCCTTGTATCTGACTCCCAAGAGCAACTCTTGAGAGGGGACCAAAAATGGCCATGGTGAGCCTTGGAGACAGAAGTATGAACTGTCCTACTAAAGATGGTCCTGGGGGTGGGAGAGCAGATGGACACCTTGCACTGTTCCCCTCATCCAGGGAGCACCAGAGAAGTCTCCCTGTGTGGCCAGCCTGTGATGAACATTGCTGTGATTATCTTAGCTGGGTTATTCTCCCTGTGGTGTGAAAGATTAAGCAGATGGTCACTAGAGCACAGCAGATTGAGATTGGATGTTAGGAGGAAGTTCTGCACCAGGAGGCTGCTGGAACACTGCAACCGGTTGCTGGGGGAGGTGGTTGAGGCTCCTTCCCTGGAGATACTCAAGGTGAGGCTGGACAGGGCTCTGGGCAGCCTGCTCTGGTGAAGAGTGCTCCTGCTTACTGCACAGGGGGTTGGGCTGGACAGCTTTTAGATGGCCCCTTTCAACCCAAGCCATTCTATGATTCTATAGTCCCATGGCTACAACCTGATCTGGTGGAGGATGTCCCCTGCAAGGAGGGGGAGGGGGTTGGATGAGGTGACCTTTAGAAGTCAATACAATACAATACAATACAATACAGTACAATACAATACAATACAATACAACCCACCTAAACAACTAACCCATGGCACCAAGCACCCCAGCAAGTCTCCTCCTGAACACCTCCAATGAAGGTGACTCCACCACCTCCCTGGGCAGCACATCCCAATGGGCAATCACTCTCTCTGTGTAGAACTTCTTCCTAACATCCAGCCTAAACCTCCCCTGGCACAGCTTGAGACTGTGTCCTCTTGTTCTGGTGCTGGCTGCCTGGGAGAAGAGACCAACCTCTGCCTGGCTACAACCTCCCTTCAGGGAGTTGGAGAGAGCAAGAAGGTCACCCCTGAGCCTCCTCTTCTCCAGGCTAAGCAACCCCAGCTCCCTCAGCCTCTCCTCACAGGGCTGTGCTCCAAACCCCTCACCAACTTTGTTGCCCCTCTCTGGACACCTTCCAGCAAGTCAACCTCCTTCCTAACCTGAGGGGCCCAGAACTGGACACAGGACTCAAGGTGCAGTCTAAACAGTGCAGTGTCCAGGGGCACAATGACCTCCCTGCTCCTGCTGGCCACACTGCTCCTGATGCAGGCCAGGATGCCATTGGCCTTCTTGGCCCCCTGGACACACTGCAGGCTCATGTTCAGCCTACTCTCAACCAGCACCCCCAGGTCCCTCTCTGCCTGGCTGCTCTCAGCCACTCTGCCCCAGCCTGTAGCACTGCCTGGGTTGCTGTGGCCATGTGCAGCACCTGGCACTTGGCTGTGTTCAATCTCCTGCCCTTGGCCTCTGCCCATCTGTCCAGCCTGTCGAGGTCCCTCTGCAAAGTCCTTTTTCATCCCAAACATTCCATGATTCTATTGTTAGGTTTTGGTCTTCTCTTTTGGGGAGCAGTCCTGAGGGGCTTGGCTGAGGGCAGGCTGTGCTGAAATAACTTGGCCTGCTTTCTGCCTGTGCTGTGTTCCAGGTCACTGGAAGCAGCACTCGTCCCTTCCAGCTCACCGTGGACAAGCTGGAGACAGCCCTGCAGGACGCCCGGGCAGAGGTCAGTTCAGCTGAGCTCCAGCACCGCTCACAGCTACCACTGCCTGAAGGCAGCACATCCCTGTGTGGCCTGGGGATCAAAGCATTGTCAGAGCATGGCACCTGCCTTTTGTTGGCTGTCCTCATAGGCCACAGAGTCACAGGATGTCAGGGGCTGGAAGGGACCTGGAAAGCTCACCAGCCCAACCCCCCTGCCAGAGCAGGAGCACCTGGAGCAGGTCACACAGCAACACATCCAGGTGGGGTTGGAATATCTCCAGAGAGGGAGACTCCACAGCCCCCCTGGGCAGCCTGCTCCAGGCCTCTGTCACCCTCACAGGGGAAAAAAAAATCTTCCTGTTTCCATGGCACTTCCTTTGCCTCAACTCCCACCCAGTGCCCCTTGTGCTAGCATTGGGCAGCCCCCAGCAGAGCCTGGCTCCAGCCCCTGGGCATCACCCTGCACAGCTTTAGCACCAGCAATGAGGTCACCCTCAGGCTCCTCCTCTGCAAGCTGCAGAGCCCTCAGCTCCCTCAGGCTCTCCTCCTCAGGAAGATCTTCCACTGCCTTCATCACTTTGTGGCTCTGGACTCTCTCAAGCAGTTCCCTGAGGTCCTTCCTGAGCTGAGGGGCCCAGAGCTGGACACAATACTCCAGATGTGGCCTCAGCAGGGCAGAGCAGAGAGGGAGGAGAACCTCTCTGACCTACTGACCACAGCCCTTCTAATGCAGCCCAGGATGCCCTTGGCCTCCTTGGCCACCAGAGCACATTGCTGGCTCATGGTCAACCTCCCATCCACCAGGACCCCTCAGGTCCCTTTCCCCTTCGCTGCTCTCCAGCAGCTCAGTCCCCAACCTCTCCTGCTCCATGGGGTTGTCTTTCCCAGGTGCAAGCCTCTCCCCTTGCCCTTGTTGAATTTCATTCCATTTCTCCCTGCCTAGCTCTCCCAAGTTTGCAGCAGTTTTAGGTGGGATCCTATCATGTCAGGCCCTTGAGCAGAAAGGGTAAAGCTGGAGTGCAGTAATGCAGCTGAGTCCACCACTTGGGCATGCACTCAGGGTTTGTCCTTCAGAAACGGCTGCAAGGATGCTGAAGGGACTGCAGCACTGCCTGGGGAGGAGAGGCTGAGAGCCCTGGGGCTGTTCAGTCTGCAGAGGAGAAGGCTGAGAGGGATCTGATCAATGTCTATCAATAGCTGAGGGCTGGGGGTCGGAGGGAGGGGACAGGGACAGGCTCTGCTCAGCTGCACCCTGGTACAGGACAAGGAGCAATGGATATAAACTCCAGCACAGGAGGTTCCAGCTCAGCATGAGGAGGAACTTCTTCCCTGTGAGGGTCCCAGAGCCCTGGAGCAGGCTGCCCAGAGAGGTTGTGGAGTCTCCTTCCCTGGAGCCTTCCCAGCCCTGTCTGGATGTGTTCCTGTGTGACCTGTGCTGGATTCTCTGCTCCTGCTCTGGCAGGGGGTTGGACCTGAAGGTCTCCAGAGGGCCCTTCCAACCCTAAACATCCTATGAGCCTGTGAGGTACCCCCAAAGTGGTTGCTCAGCACAGCTTTTGCTCAAGGGAGAGAGTGCAGGTTCTCCTTTGTGAAGAGTGAGGCTGTGAGTTTGGAT
>CM037646.1:2593454-2616215 GCA_015227895.2 Colaptes auratus | reverse complement strand
TCACTGAGAGAGTCATTGGCCCTTGGGATGTGCTTCCCAGGGAGGTGGTGGAGTCCCCATCCCTGAGGTGTTCAAGAGGGGACTGGATGTGGCACTTGGTGCCATGGTCTAGCCATGAGGTCTGTGGGCCAGGCTGGACGCGATGATCTTTGAGGTCTCTTCCAAACTTGGTGATCCTGTGAGACTGTGGCCACCTGCAGATCATGGAGATGATGACTCCCACAGCAGCACCTTGCAGGAACGTGTAGGCCTGAGAGACTAGCTGTGCTACCATAGAGGCAAAATCCCTCCAGGGGCTAGACAGTCCAGAGGCAGGCACAGGATATGGTAACAGAGCTGTCAGGGCTGGAAGGAACTCAAGGATCATCCAGTGCCAATCCCTGCCATGGGCAGGGACTCCTCACACCACAGCAGGCTGCTCACAGCCACCTCCATCCTGGCTGCAAACACCTCCAGGCAGGAGGCTTCCACCTCACAGCCCATTCTGTCTCTTCCTCCCCACTCTCTCTCTGGGTTGGGGGGGTGTGCAGCCTTCCCTGGCAAACCATTGCCTTGCTGCACAGCTGCACCTAGCCAGCCCAGCTTGGGGGTCCTGTCTTAGGGCGGGGGGGTGCAGTTGGTCTGCTCCGTGCCTACTGAGGCCCAGTGTTGTCAGGGAGGGGTTGGCCGGTGGCAGCCAGGGTGAGGGGCTGGTGGCTCAGCTGGAAGCTAAGCCTGAGTTGATCTGGCTGTGTATAGATACACAGCATCATGGAAACGTTCAGGGTGGAACGACCCTCAGGATCACCAAGTCCAACCCAGAACCCTACTCCACAAGGGTCACCCCTAAACCAGAGCCCCAGCACCCCATCCAAAACACCTTGAAACACCCCAGGCGGCTTGGGGACTCCACCACCTCCCTGGGCAGCACAGTACAGGGAAAAGCTCAGCAGGAGCCAGCAGTGAGCACCTGCAGCCCAGAGGGCCAAGCAGAGCCTGGGCTGCAGAAAGAGAAGTGTGGCCAGCAGGGCCAGGGAGGGGATTCTGCCTCCTGCTCCACTCTGCTCAGACCACAGCTGGAGCTCTGGGGCCAGCTCTGCAGCCTCTGTGCCAGGAAGGCTCTGGAGGGGCTGGAAGGTGTCCAGAGAAGGACACGAGGAGGAGCAGAGGGCTGGAGCTGCTCTGCTCTGGGACAGCCTGAGAGAGAGTTGGGGTTGTGCAGGCTGGAGAGGAGAAGGCTCCCAGGAGACCTTCTGGTGGCCTTCCAGGATCTGCAGGGGGCTCCAGAAAAGCTGGGGAGGGACTTTTGAGGGTGTGAGGGAGGGATGGGACTGGGAGGGATGGAGCAAAACTAGAAGTGGGGAGATTCAGCTTGGCTGTGAGGAAGAAGTTGTTGCCCCTGAGGGTGGTGAGAGCCTGGCACAGGTTGCCCAGGGAGGTGGTGGCAGCCTCCTGCCTGGAGGTGTTTGCAGCCAGGCTGGAGGTGGCTGTGAGCAGCCTGCTGTGGTGTGAGGTGTCCTGCCCATGGCAGGGGGCTGGGACTGGCTGAGCCTTGAGCTCCCTTCCAGCCCTGACAATTGCATGACTCAATCCCTCACCACTCTTTCCCTGATTTTTTTTTCCTGCTGTCCAGCCTAAACCTCCCCAGGGGCAGCTCGAGGCCATTCCTCTTGTTCTGTCACTAATGACCTGTGAGGAGAGACCAGCAGCAGCCTCTCCACAACCTCCTTGCAGGGAGCTGCAGAGAGCCAGGAGGTCTCCCCTCAGCTCCTCTGCTTCACACTACCCCTCCCCAGCTCCCTCAGTCACTCCTCATCAGGTGTATCCCCAGGCCTTCCCAGCTCCTTGCCCTGCTCTGCACTCACTGCAGCTCCTCTGCTCTCCTGAGTGCCTTTTATACTTGGTATATTTGTTTGTAATAGCATTTCCACTGAACCCCCGTCCTGCCTGAGTGTGTTTTCTGTCACTCCTTCAGGTGTGCTATGGTTTCAGGCTGATGTTTAGCTAGGTCTTAGTTACAAACAAGAACTAGGAAAATTCCAGAGACTTTGAGTAGAAAATGGTGAAAGGCCAAGAAAGTTAGCCACAAAAGACTAACAGCTGCTTTATCTACATCATTCCACTGGCTCCCTGACTGGGATGAAGTTTGCTGCACAAAGTATCCTTTTACCCCTTTCTTCTGCTCAGGGGAGACCTTCTTGCTCTCTCCAACTCCCTGAAGGGAGGGTTGTAGCCAGGGGGGGGTTGGTCTCTTCTCCCAGGCACCTAGCACCAGAACAAGAGGACACAGTCTCAAGCTGTGCCAGGGGAGGTTTAGGCTGGAGGTGAGGAGGAGAAAGTTCTTCCAGCAAGAGAGATTGGCCTTGGGATGTGCTGCCCAGGGAGGTGTGGAGTCCCCATCCCTGGAGGGTTTAAGAGGGGACTGGATGTGGCACTGGAGCCATGTTTAGTTGTGAGGAGGTTCTGGTGACAGGTTGGACTTGATGATCTCTGAGGTCCTTCCAACCTGGCTGACTGTGATTCCATGCTGGATTCTCTCTGGCAGCTTGCATGGCTTGCTCCTTACCTCTCTTTCCTGACCCTCCGCTGGCTCAGTGTTGTGTCTGCGAGGTAGCAGGAAGGGAAGAAGGGGAGGAGACCCCGAGGGGTCCCCCTGGCCATCCAGGGGGTGGTTTTGTACAAGTGGACCCTTGTATTGTGTTTTCCTGACTTGTGAAGGTACCTGGTACCTATTCATAGCACCTCAGGTTCTAGAGCTCTGGAGTTTGTGCACAGAAAATTCATCTTGCTTCCGAGTTCTGAGTTTGGGTCTCTTGGCAATCAGCCTGAGGGTCAACTCCAATGAGCTGGGGAGGGTAATTTCAACCCTCCCACGGGGTGAAATACCTTTCTGTCCAGAGCTGTCTCCAGCTCAACCCAAGGCAGGAAACAAGAGCTCTGCAGCAGGTCAAGGCCAGTTTCCCTGCTTCACTTCTGCCAAACAACATTTCAGCGGAGCAAGAGGTTCTTTCCCAGCACAAAGCAACATTCACAACGCCTCCCCACCATCCACTTACCCCTGGATCACAAAGGACCGTGGCTAAGGCAGAGAACAAAGAGCCACACCCATTTAAAACAATCACCTACAGAAGAGAGAGAAAGGCTAGTGAGAAATCTGCCAGTGGACAGACAACACTACAAGAGAATCATTCCTGGCCATGACACTGCAATGCCTTTCTCCCCCAAGCCTCTAACATGGAGAGCTTCCTGCTGAAACCCCACGGCTGCCAGAGAGAACTTGAATCCTGTTCTCCTGCTTCAGTGGCACTTTGCTCCAGTGCCATTCTTGCTTCCACTGTGCAGTCTGGAAGAGGGAAGGGGGGGGAAAAAAGACAAACTGGGGAGCAGGTGCTGGGCTGCCAGGAAAGCAAAGCACTTCCTCACCAGCTAACAGTGTGTGGCAAGGGTAGCTCCAGCCTCCTGCCAGGTTCATGCTGAAATGGGAACAAGAGCAGGTTGAAGCTCTGCTTCCAGGAGACCTAGCACTTAGCACTAAGACTAAGCACTTAGCACTGTGTTCCTGTCTCAAAAGTTGGGGTTTTTTAACCTGCACTTCAAGTGTTTGTCAGATGAAAAATGAGGAAAAGTGTGGCCAGCAGGTGAGGGAGGGACCCTGCCCATCTCTTCTGCTCTGATGAGCCTCCACCTGCATGCTGTGTCCAGCTCTGGAGCTCCCAGCATAAGGAGGACATGGACCTGTTGGAGCAAGTCCAGAGGATGCCACAAGGATGAACAGAGGGCTGGAACAGCTCTCCTATGAGGACAGGCTGAGGAGCTGGGGTGATCAGCCTTGAGAAGAGAAGGCTCCAGGCAGACTTTTCAGCACTTGAAGGGAGTCTACAGGAAAGATGGGGAGGGGACTCTTCATCAGGGAGTGCACTGATAGGACAAAGGGTCCAAGAGGCTTTAACTGAGAGAGATTTAGGATATTAGGAAAGAAGTCTGAAACACTGACACATGCTGTTCAGAAGCTGTGGGTGCCCCCTCACTGGAAGTGCTCAGGGCCAGGCTGGATGGGGCTTTGAGCAAGCTGCCCCACTGAAAGCTGCTCCTGCCCATGGGACAGGGAGGTTAGACCAGGATGATCTTTAAGGTCCCTTCCATGCTAAGGCCATGCTCAGAGTATCACAGAACAGAACCACACAATGGTCCAGGCTGGAAGCTCATCCAGTCCAACCTCCCTGCAGCAAGCAGGGACATCCCCAACCACATCAGGCTGCCCAGGGCCCTGTCCAGCCTCACCTTGAGTATCTCCAGGGAAGGAGCCTCAACCACCTCCCTGGGCAACCTGTGCCAGTGTTCCACCACCCTCGTGGTGAAGGACTTGCTCCTCACATCCAATCTGAATCTGCTCTGCTCTACTTGAAGCCATTGCCCCTGCTCCTGTCCCTGCAGGCCTTTGCAAACAGTCTCTCTGCAGCCTTCTTGCAGCCCCCTTCAGGTCCTGGCAGGCTGCTCTTAGGTCTGCCTGGAGCCTCTTCTCCAGGCTGAACACCCCCAGCTCCCTCAGCCTGGCCTCACAGCAGAGCTGCTCCAACCCCCTGGGCATCTTCATGGCCCTCCTCTGGAGCCTCTCCATCAGCTCCAGGTCCTTGCTGTGCTGAGGGCTCCAGCCCTGCACACAGCACTGCAGGTGAGGTCTCCCCAGAGCAGAGCAAAGGGGCAGAATCCCCTCTCTGGCTCTCTGGCAATGCTGCTTTGGATGCAGCCCAGGCTGCCCTTGGCCTTCTGTGCTGCAAGCTCACACTGCCTGCTCCTGGCCAGCTTCTCATCCCTCAGCACCCCCAAGGCCTTCTCCTCAGGGCTGCTTTCTATCACCTCCTCCCCCAGTTGGTGTTGACAGTGAGGACTGTTCCAGCCCAGGTGCAGAACCCTGCACTTGTTGAACTTCATGAGGTTCTCCTGGGCACCTCCTCTCCAGTTTGTCAGGGTCCTGTGAGTTTCACTACAAGCATCAGCACTGCAAGCATCAGGCAGAACATGCTGCCTTGGAGAAGCAGCAAACTGACCAGTGGTAACTTCAGGGCTTCTGCTGGATTATTTGAGTCAGCAAAGCACTGACAGCATCAGCACTCAGCAGAAGCAGGAGGCCCCAAGCAAGACTCTCCCAGGTCAGCAGTCTTGATGCCTTCCTTACAACACTGCTACAAAAAGGTTTGGTTTTTCCAGGATAAAACTGCTGCTTGGCTCAATTACAGATTTCTGTCCTGAGGTTTAAGAGCAGAACAGGCTGAAACTCAACTCAGCTGAAACAATGAGAGCTCTTTGTCCCAGTGAGTAAGGAGGTGAAAACATCAAGCCCCAGTGAGATCACTGCCATGAGGAGCTGGCACACAGAAGCAAAGTGTGAGGCAAACACACAGTGCTGTGGCTGAACTGTGCATCAAAATCATAGAATCAGGGAACTGTCAGGGCTGGAAGGGAGCTCAAGGCTCAGCCAGTCCCAGCCCCCTGCCATGGGCAGGGACACCTCACACCACAGCAGGTTGCTCACAGCCACCTCCAGCCTGGCTGCAAACACCTCCAGGCAGGAGGCTGCCACCACCTCCCTGGGCAGCCTGTGCCAGGCTCTCACCACCCTCATGGGCAACAACTTCTTCCTCACAGCCAATCTCAATCTCCCCACTTCTAGTTTTGCTCCAGCCCCCCCCGTCCTATCCCTCCCTGACACCCTCAAAAGTCCCTCCCAGCTTTCTTGCAGCCATGCAGATGCTGGAAGGGCACCAGAAGGTCTCCTGGGAGCCTTCTCCTCTCCAGCCTGCACAACCCCAACTCTCTCAGGCTGTCTCCAGAGCAGAGCAGCTCCAGCCCTCTGCTCCTCCACCGAAAAGGCTGCGAACTGGTCTCACTAACATGACCAAAGGCCTTCCCAAATCGTTTGTTTAATCAAACAGAAGATGAAATTGTTGCCAGCACATCAGAAGAGACCCCCAGAGAGGGTGGGTACCCACGTTTTCTGCCTTGAGAGGCACGGGGGCCTTGCAGTAATAGGTCAGAAATCGAGCCACCTCCTCCCGCAAGCTGAAAAGCAAACAAAAGCAACACATTACCGACTGAGCTCCCCTCCCACCAGGCTGGGCTTCCCCAGGCCCACCCTCAGGGACACAAAACCAGGAGACACAGGAAATATAGCTACAAAACAGGACAGCTGAGGCCCACGCCACACATAAGTCATGGGTAGCCTTGAGCATGGTGCACAGATTGCTGTTGGGCTCTCATGCAGGCAGGGGAGGGGAGGATTGAGGTTCCCAAGTGTCAGCTCATTTGTTAAGCTCTGTAAAGGGCTTTTCCAGCTGTGCTGACTCCAGGAAACATGCATCTTCCCTCCCAGGTAAGGATTTTTGGCTGGGTGAGCTGGTGGGGGCAGCTCATTCATGGGTTTGCAAAGCGAACAGTGGTGAAACGGCCCTAAGAAAGCTTTAAGCTGGGAGCGCAGAGGTTTGCTCTCAGCCATTCTGCTTAGCAGACAAAGAGAAAGGTGACAGTAAAGAGCAGACTCACAACATGTGTCCCTTCCAGTCAGGATACTGAAGCAGTGGAGGCTCCATCAGGTTCATGTCTGTCTGTGTCAGCTGGGAGCAACAAGAGGAACCGTTAGAAGCATGGTCGCTGCTACTGGAAACACAGAGGTAGGCGAGATCCACGTACACACAAACACAGGAGCAACTTCAACAGCTGTAACACTGGACTGAGAGAGCCACTGACCATCAGCAAGAGCGCAGCTTGGAAAAGCAGGGACCAGCAAAGTGCTGAGGGTTAACCTGGGGTGGTGTGAAGGTGCAGCTCCAGCCAAGTCACTGCAGCCAGAACCCAGCTGCCGTAACCGCACGACGCCCAGAGCCCAGCTGCCTGCAGGAGACCTCCTCAGCAGACAGAGCAACCCAAGCTCCGAGAACAGCTTCCAGTTGGAAGGCAAGGTCCCAGCTGTGCAAGTTGAGCTGTAGGCTGTCAGAAGGAGATAGAAGTCCCAAGCTACATCAGCTCCTCAGCTCCATAACCCCGGGAAGTTTTGATGAAGCCTTAACAGGAGCATTCAGAAAGGGAAGGCTCTGCTCGAGCATTCTCCCCCAGGGCAGGCACTTTGCTCCTTATTAAGGAGCTCAGGCTGATCTCAGAGCCAGATTCACCTACAGATAAATATCTACACATTTCCAAGTCTGTCAGTGCCAGGGGGTTCACGTGAGCCAGTGCCCTGAAGTTGCAAGGGCAAGCTGAGTGGCGCCAGGGGCAGAGAGAAGACGTTTCGGACACACGAAATGGGGATAAAGACACACCCAGCACAAGATGCCTTCCAAGTACTCATGGCAACCCACACCTCTGGGTTAACAGAGGTGAGGGTGGAGGACACAAGGGAGGTGACAGTGTGAGGGAGGAGGGAGATTCAGCATGCAGCGTGAAAGTCTCTCACAGGGTAAGAAACCCATGAGGGCCGAGTTGGTGTTTTAGTACCGAGTGCCAGGCTCTGGAGTTGAGAGACTGTTCCTCATCCCATGCAGGAAGCCAACCTGATCTTACAGGACTAGAGCTCAGCTGTAGATGCTCTGGAAGCCTATGCAGCTCAGAACTGTGCCTCCTTAGCTCTCTCTCTCCTAAACTTAAATCTGGAGGAGGCAACATAAAAGACATCAGCAGAGGTGGCTGAAAATGGCTATGCAGCAAGAAAGAGAAGAACCCCTGGGCTGAGGAGACCAGATGGGACAACTGACAGGAAAACCAGCTGAGATCTCACACCAGAAAACAGCCTCTGCTTTTCAGGGTCAAAAGCTGCAGGCAGGCAGCTGCTACACTACCCAGGGGGAACAGTGAGGAGTTATCACCCCAAGCAGCAACACATCCTTTGCCTACAATCCCAGCTGGTGCTGTAACTCCAGGCTGCAGGGAAGCTGCCAGGCAGATCTTTGTTCTGCTCCTTGCCACAAGCATGATGGCCAAGAAAGTCTTAACTCCTGCATCAGGCTAACACAGAGGCTGCTGACCACCATCTCCCTCTGCACTACGTACTGCAGGCTTGGGGTTAGTTTGGAGGGGAGAGGAAGGGAGGAAGGAGGGAGGGAGGAAGGGAGGGAGGGAAGGAGGGAGGGAAGGAAGGAGGGAGGGAAGGAAGGGAGGAGGGAAGGAAGGAGGAGGGAGGGAAGGAAGGAGGGAGGGAGGGGGAGGGAAGGAGGGAGGGAGGGAGGGAAGGAGGGAAGGAGGGAGGGAGCACAGTGCAAACGGAAGGCTCCTTTTTGGTGCAGGCAGCAGCTGTGCCTTACCTGGTCCTTGAGCTGGGAGGAGGAGCGGCGGGCTGGCGTCCCCCCGAAGGCAGGACTAAAACAAGGCACATTTTGAGGGTGGGACTCAGTGGAAGAGCAGCAACCACGAGCTGCAAAACCACAGAGGCTGCACTGCCCGAGCCAGAGCCACCTGCCCTCCCCACAGGGGACTTTCAGGTAGGAGAAGCTGCCACCTGGGCAGTGCCTTTTGAATGGAAGTCAAGAAGCACTCCTCTGCAGCAGGGGGTTGCTCTTTTTTCCTCTGACTTTCTCTGCTTTTGGGGTTGTCCTACCAAAGCGAAGCAGGGCAGCAGCTGCCAGGCCGGATTCATGAGGCACCTCAGGAGCTGCCACTGCTGCTGCTGCCATCCCGGCACACCTTGGGTGTCCAAATCGCCTGACTTCAGAATGGACATATCAGAGAGTCACAGAACTGTCAGGGCTGGAAGGGACCTCAAGGCTCAGCCAGTCCCAAGCCCTGCCATGGGCAGGGACACCTCACACCACAGCAGGTTGCTCACAGCCACCTCCAGCCTGGCTGCAAACACCTCCAGGCAGGAGGCTGCCACCACCTCCCTGGGCAACCTGTGCCAGGCTCTCACCACCCTCATGGGGAAGATGTGAAGCTCCTCAAAACCAGGTAAGAGCTGCAAGCTGATTCCCAGCCCTCTGTATTACATCAGCCACTGTCAACAGGAGAAAATAAACCTCAGCTTATTTCAGTTAGCTTTCTAAGCAAGGGCATCCCCAAAGGGAAACCCAAAGAGGGAGAGAAAACCACCCTGCTTCCTATCCTCCTGGAGAAAAAATCACACCAATCAAGGGCAAAGAGCTGAACCTCCAACACATCAATCACCTCCCCATGAGAACACCTCACCAGAGAAGCCTGAGCCACAGCAAGAGCCGAGCACTGAGGAGGAGCCAAGCAGCAAAAGTCATTTTGGAGCAGGACTTACCCGCTTAGACATCAGGTCAAAGCAGAGTTTGTCTCACTGGTGCCAAAGTTATTATACCCTGAAAAGAAGAAACCATTCCGTGTTGAGAGACGTTAAACACCGGGGGGAGGGGTGTGTGTGTCTGCCTGTGTGTGTCTGGGGGGGGAGGGGTGCTGGGGGGAGGGGGGTGTCGGGGCAGGGTGTCTGGGCGGGGGGGGTGTGGCACCATGGCTTCGCAGAGCAGCCTCCCAGAAGCCCACAGAGGGGGAGTCACAGCACAGCTCACAGGCTGCACTGTACAGAACTGGAGAAGAGCCTGGTGGGGTTGGAAGGGGCCTCTGGAGATCACCCAATCCAACCCCCCTGCTCCAGCAGGGCACCCACAGCAGCTTGCCCAGGAGCACAATGGCCAGGGGGGGTTGGAAGCACTCCAGAGGAAGAGACTCCACAACCTCTCTGGGCAGCCTGCTCCAGGCCTCCAGCAGCCTCACAACAAAGAAGTTTCTCCTCCTGTTAGGTTTGTGCCTGTTGCCCCTTGTCCTGCCTCTGGGCACCAGTGACAAGAATCTGTCCTCATCCTCTTGCCCCCCACAGGTCCTTTATCTCTTGCTGAGCATTGCTCAGCTGCCCTCTGGGGCTGCTCTTCTCCAGGCTCAACAGCCCCAGGGCTCTCAGCCTTTTCTCCTCACAGGGGAGACCCTCAGCATCTTCACAGCCTCCAGGTTATTGTTTATACTTAGTACACTCAGTAATAATTTGCCCTGCACTGTTCCCACTCAGCCTTGCTGCCAGAAGGGGTCATGATGAGCTACCTACAGCTGAGCAGCTGAGGGCAAACAAGGAGAGAAAGTGCTGAAAGTTACCTGGAATCCCCTCTGAGGACATGTGGGATTAGCTAAAGTCATTTAACCCTCCAAATCTCTACTCCTTAGCTACTCTACCTCCTGCGTCCATCACCTGCAGTAACTGGAGGACATCAAAGCTGGTCCTCAGTGGGCAGCAGATGTGATCACAGCTTTGGGTTGGCAGAGATGTCTGCGATCACCGAGGGCAGCCAGCCCCGGCCACCAAACCAGGCCCCACAGGGCCATGGCCACAGGCTTCCTGACCACCTGCAGGGAGGGTGACTTCACCCCTCCCCTGGGCAGCCTGAATGGTCCAAAGCAAAGAAATTCTCCCTCACCTCCAAACTAGCCCTCCCCTGGCACAGTTTCAGGCCATTTCCTCTCCGTCTATCACCTGATACTATGGAGAATAGACCAACCCCCACCTCACCCCAGCTTCAGGGAGCTGTAAAGAGCAATGAGGTCTCCCCTCAACCTCACGGCGTCAGGAGGAAGAGGAGCTCTGCTCCTGGAGGTTTCCTACACCTTTCAAGGTCTACAGTCATTTCCCCAAGAGGGGAAAAAAGCAGTCAGCAAGCCTAAGCTGCACAGCATTCATCTTGCATGATCTCAAACTGCTTCCACAGAGAGACATCCTGCCCCTCCACCCATTATGAGAGAAGAGAAACCAAACCCCACACACACTGGTAGCCCCTCTGGGAGAGGTCAAAAAAAAACAGCCTCAGGAAAAACACTCTGAGGTTCTCATCACAGAATCATCAACCAGCTTGGAAAAGACCTCAGGGATCATCAAGTCCAACCTATCACCCAACACCTCCTGACAGCTAAACCATGGCTCCAAGGGCCACATCCAATCCCCTCTTGAACACCTCCAGGGATGGGGACTCCACCACCTCCCTGGGCAGCACATCCCAAGGGCCAATCTCTCTTGCTGGGAAGAACTTTCTCCTCACCTCCAGCCTAAACCTCCCCTGGCACAGCTTGAGACTGTGTCCTCTTGTTCTGGTGCTGGTTGCTAGAGAGAAGAGACCAACCTCTGCCTGGCTACAACCACCTTTCAGGGAGTTGGAGAGAGCAATGAGGTCTCCCCTGAGCCTCCTCTTCTCCAGGCTAAGCAACCCCAGCTCCCTCAGCCTCTCCTCACAGGGCTGTGCCCCAGACCCCTCCCCAGGTTTCTTGCCCTTCTCTGGACACCTCAGCTCAACATCCTAACCTGAGGGGCCCAGAACTGGACACAGGACTCAAGGTGTGGCCTAACCAGCGCTGAGCACAGGGCAGAATGACCTTCCTGCTCCTGCTGGCCACACTGTTCCTGATGCAGGCCAGGATGCCATTGGCCTTCTTGGCTGCCTGGGCACACTGCTGGCTCATGTTCAGCTGCTGTCCACCAGTACCCCCAGGCTGCTCCCCAGCCTGTAGCACTGCACGGGGTTGTTGCAACCAAAGTGCAGCACCCAGCACTTGGACTTGCTGACTGCCATCCTGCTGGCCTCTGCCCATCTGTCCAGCCTGGCAAGGTCCCTCTGCAGAGCCTCCTACCCTCTAACAATCAACTCTGCCCCAACTTACGTGGGGTTCTTGTCTTCATCGTACTTGTCAGCATGATAGGCCTTGTAGCCCTCCTCAGTGGAGCCACAGAAGAGGCTGGCAAGGTTGCCACGAGCAGAGAGGTAGGGGCTCCTCTGGAAGTCCCTGGGGCTGCAGAAGCCATGCAGGTCCACCCTCCTCTGGCCAAGCGGCCAAGCCCTCGCCCCTTGCAGCTCATCTCCTCCTCCTCCTCCTCCTCCCATCCCTATCACCTCGGAGAGCAACAGGTTGAAGTCCAAGCCTTGAGGCATCGCCACGGAGGAGGAGGAGGGTGGGGAGGAGGAGCTTCCGTGGCTGTGCTTGAGGATGCTGAGCATCTGGGCGAAGACGCTGAACATGCGGAACTCGTGCTCCCGCTCCAGCTCGAAGCGGCGCTGCTCCAGCTGCAGCCGGCGCTCCTCCGCCTCCGCGTCCCGCTGGAACCGCCGCTCCTCCAGCTGCAGGAACCGCTCCTCCATGGCCCGCTGGGAGCTCAGGGTCTTCAGCAGCAGCTCGTCCAGGGGGTCCTTCACCGCTGGCCTCTCCGCTTCTCCTCAGCCGGTTGCAGGGCGGAGAAGCCAGGCCGGGGAACCACGTTCTGGATCCGCGAGGAGTTCGCCATGCTGGGCTCGCCGAAACCTGCCGGCACGACGCAGAGAGGAAGAGCGATCACTGCGCAGCGAGGCCAGTGCCATGCGAACACTCTGCTGCCTTCCCCTGCCCGCCCTGGCAAACACCCTCCATAGAGTCATGGAGTGCTCCAGGCAGAAGGGACTCCAGCTCATCCGGTCCAATCTCCCACAGTCAGCAGGGACATCCCCAACTCGATCAGGCTGCCCAGAGCCTCAACAAGTCTCACCTGGAATATCTCCAGGGAAGGAGCCTCAACCACCTCCCTGGGCAACCTGTTCCAGTGTTCCACCACCCTCATGGTGAAGAACTTCTTGAAATCCAATCTCAATCTGCTCTGCTCTAGTTTGAAGCCATTGCCCCTGGTCCTGCCACCGCAGGCCCCTGTAAAGAGTTTCTCCCCATCCTACCCATAGGCTCCATTCAGGTCCTGGCAGGCTGCTCTTAGGTCTCCCCAGAGCCTCCTCTTCTCCAGGCTGAACACCCCCAGCTCCCTCAGCCTCTCCTGTGGAGCTGTCCAGAGAAACCAAAGTCAAACCTCGCAGGCACATCCTGGAGCTGGTGAGTTTGGTTGAAGTTTGGCTTTAACTTTGCACGCTGGGCACTCCCCTGTGCTCCCAGCCCCCTCCCCAGCCTCTGATTTGAACTGGACAAGGTTAATCTGCTTTGAGTGACCCTACTTTAGCAGGAGGGTTAGACTAGATGATCTCCAGAGGCCCCTTCCAAACCCCACCATGCTGGGCTTCACAGACTCACAGAATGGTTTGGGTTGGAAGGGACCTTGAAGATCATCCAGCTCCAGCCCCCTGCCATGGGCAGGGACAGCTCACATTAGAGCAGGTTACTCAAGGCCTCATTCAGCCTGGCCTTGAACACCTCTAGGCAGGGGGCATCCACAGCCTTCCCAGACAACCTGTTTCAGTGTCACCCTCACTGGAAAGAATTTCTTCATGATCTCCAGTCCCAATCTCCCCTCTCCCAGCTCACAGCCATTGCCTCTCATCCTGTCACTACAAGCCCTTGTGAAAAGCCCCTCCCCAGCTCTCCTGTAGCCCTTTTCAGATACTGGAAGGCTGCTTTAAGGTCTGCCTGGAGCCTTCTCTACCCCAGGCTGAACAGCCCCAACTGTCCCAGCCTGTCCCCACAGGAGAGGCTCTCCAGCCCTCTGACCATCTTCATGGCCCTCCTCTGGACCCACTCCAGCAGCTCAGTGTCCCTCTTACACTGAGAGTGGATGCAGTGCTCCAATTCTGGTGCAGTGCAGAGCAGGAGAATCACCTCCCTCGATTCTGGGTAAACAACCTGAACAACCCTTAGCTCCCTCCATTAGACTAACCACAAGGACAACAATTCTTTCTGCTCTCAGTCATGAACCTCACGCTGTCACCATCTCCTATTCCCCATCATGCCATGCTCTGCCATCAGCCTAGCTGGACTGGTTTGAAATGCCCAGGATTTCCAGGCTGTACCCTTCCTGGCAGCCAAGTGACAGCCAAGTGCACTTTTGAGTGCAGGAGTCTCATTTCCATGTACCACAGCTGTGCCACTCCTGCCAGTGACCTTCAAAACCATCACAGAATCATCAACTCACAGAATCAGCCAGGTTGGGAAAGACCTCAGAGATCATCAAGTCCAACCTAGCTCCCAGCACCTCCTGACAACTAAACCATGGCTCCAAGGGCCACATCCAAGCCCCTCTTGAACACCTCCAGGGAAGGTGACTCCACCACCTCACTGGGCAGCACATCCCAGTGGCCAACCTCTCTTGCTGGGAAGAACTTCTTCCTAACCTCCAGCCTGAATCTCCCCTGGCACAGCTTGAGACTGTGTCCTCTTGTTCTGGTGCAGGGTGCATGCCTGGGAGAAGAGACCAACCCCAACCTGGCTACAACCTCCCTTCAGGGAGTTGGAGAGAGCAAGGAGGTCTCCCCTGAGCCTCATCTTCTGCAGGCTAAGCAACCCCAGCTCCCTCAGCCTCTCCTCACAGGGCTGTGCTCCAGACCCCTCCCCAGCTTTCTTGCCCTTCTCTGGACACATTCCAGCAGCTCAACATCTTTCCTAACCTGAGGAGCCCAGAACTGGACACAGGACTCAAATGTGGCCTAACCAGTGCTGAGCACAGGGCAGAATGACCTCCCTGCTCCTGCTGGCCACACTGTTCCTAATGCAGGCCAGGATGCCCTTGGTCTTCTTGGGCCCCTGGGCACACTGCTGGCTCATGTTCAGCTGCTGTCCACCAGTACCCCCAGGTCCCTCTCTGCCTGGCTGCTCTCAGCCACTCTGTCCCCAGCCTGCAGCGCTGCAAGCCCTACTGAAGAGCTTGGAAAAGCCAGGCTGTGTTTATTCCCAGGTGTCCTTCCCCGTGGAGTCTCCTAACATCTTAGATCTGGGGAACGCTTGGCAAGGAAGGTGCTGAAGGTTTCACCTGCAGCTTTACAATGCAGCCATGGCAGAAGAGGGTCTCCCATACAGTTCAGCATGAGGAGCCCTGGTGATACTCAAAAGGTACTAAAAGGCATCCAATTTTTCATGGTTTTTCAGTCCAAAAGGTGATTCCTGCCCACTTTCCAGGCAGGAATCGGGCACCTCACCCCGGCTTACGGCAGCCCTGGCAGCCCCTTTGGATGCCAGCCATGGCAATGAGCCCAAGGCAGTGGTTTCAGACTCTGTTTACCTGCAGTGAGATTCTTCACAGGGATGGCCAGAAGACCACCCACAGTAGATACCAACCTTCTACTCGAAGGCTTTGTGGGACGTTGGGAAAACAAGGATCCAAATGCCAGTGTGAAAACCTGGTGTCTTACCTCTGCCCCAGGGAAAAAAAACCCAAACCCTACATCTCTCTGGGACACCAGGCAGAGGCCTGGTGCTGGAACATAAAAGGCTGTCCCTACCTGAAGGTGAAACACTGGTTTCAATGGGAATCTCCACCCTGGAGATGGGAGAGTCGTTCTGGGCCCTCTCCAAGAAGGCTCTCTCCATCTCATGCTCTTCAGGGGAGCCCTGCTGGTAAGACATGGACGCTGGGGGCTCTGGGGTCAAGCTGCGCTCATCAGAGTTCACCTCCTCACATTTGATCTCCATCAGTTCGGGGTGCTGGGAGGGCCCGAAGGGCAGGGCGGGGGAGGCAAACTGGTGGTGGTAGGTCTCCACCATGGTGCCTTGCAGCACCTGCTGAGCCATCATGGTGCCGCTCAGCGCTCCGTAAGCCAAGGCCGGGGGAGGTCGGCTGGTCAGCACCCGGTCCATCACCTCGTAGAACTTCCAGGTCCGGCCGCCCCGCGGCGCTTTGCTGTTGTCCTTGATCCGCGGTACTCCAGCTTCATCTTCTTTGATCTTCTCCCGGCCTGGTCGCCGGTGCGGTGGATGCCCTTCTCCCGCAGCACCTCGGCGATGCGGTTGAAGACGTGCTGGTTGCGCAGGCAGCTCTCCAGCTCCAGCTGCACCGACTCGTCGGCCCACAGCTGCAGCAGCTCCACCACCTCGGGGTCCGACCAGTTACTGCCGCGCTCGTACTTCTTCCCGCGGAAATCCATCGCTCCCGGGCCCCGCCGTGCTCCGCGGGGCAGCGGCCAGGCGCCGCCGCCGCCGGCCCGGGAGCTCGCCCCCGCCCTGCCCAGCCCCGCCGAGGGCGCTCCGGCCGGGCCGGGGGTCGCGCCCGCCGCTGGGTCCGGCCCGGCCCCGCGCACCTGCCGCGGGTGCCGGCCCGCCACGGCCGGGGGGCCGGGCCCCCCGCCGGGAGGAGGCTCTGGCACCTTGGACCCGGCGGGAAGGAGGGCGCCCGGCCCGGCCCTGCCTCCCTCCCCCGTCCCTCTGCCCTCCGCGCGCCCCTAACGGGCTGCGCGGCCGCCGGCACGGCTCGGCACGGCTCGGCACGGCGCGGCGCGGCACGGCCGGCCGCTGGAACCGGGCGGAGCGAGCTAGCGGCGAGCAGCCGGGCCGGCATGTTCACATCCGGGGTGACGCACATGCGTGCTCCTTATTCCGGGATAACTTTTAGCCCGTGCCAGGCGACCGCAGCGCCGGGCTTGCCTCACCCGCCCCCCCCGCCTCCCCCCGGCAGGCAGCAGCGTTCTGCGCCGTACCAAGCTGTGCCGGGCAGGGCCGGCGCCGCCCCCGGCCCCGCCCCGCCCGCCCGCCGCGGCCAGGCACGGCTCGGCACGGCCTCGCCGCGGGGCTCCGGGACAGGCGGCGGGCAGCGGGAGATGGGATGGAGGGGGCCGCTGCGGTGAGGGGTTGGAGGGGATCTGTGCTGGGGGGGGGGGCAGGTCTGTGGGGAGGGGTCTGGAGGGGATCTGTGCTGGGGGGTCTTACAGCAGGTGTGAGGAAGGGGTGGGCTGGGGTCTGTTACGGCAGGTGTGAGGAGGGGGCTGTGCTGGGGGTCTGTTACGGCAGGTGTGAGGCGGGGGCTGTGCTGGGGGTCTGTTACGGCAGGTGTGAGGCGGGGGCTGTGCTGGGGGTCTGTTACGGCAGGTGTGAGGAGGGGGCTGGGCTGGGGGTCTGTTAGGTGTGAGGAGGGGGCTGTGCTGGGGGTCTGTTACGGCAGGTGTGAGGCGGGGGCTGTGCTGGGGGTCGTTATGGCAGGTGTGAGGAGGGGGCTGGGGGGGTCTGTTATGGCAGGTGTGAGGAGGGGGCGGCTGGGGGGTCTGTATGGCAGGTGTGAGGAGGGGACTGGGCTGGGGGTCTGTTACGGCAGGTGTGAGGAGGGGACTGGGCTGGGGGTCTGTTAGGGCAGGTGTGAGGCGGGGGCTATGCTGGGGGGTCTGTTAGGCAGGTGTGAGGAGGGGACTGGGCTGGGGGTCTGTTAGGGGTGTGAGGCGGGGGCTATGGGGGGGTCTGTTACGGCAGGTGTGAGGCGGGGGCTGTGCTGGGGGTCTGTTACGGCAGGTGTGAGGAGGGGGCTGTGCTGGGGGTCTGTTACAGCAGGTGTGAGGAGGGGGCTGTGCTGGGGGTCTGTTATGTCAGGTGTGAGGAGGGGGCTGTGCTGGGGGGGTCTGTTACAGCAGGTGTGAGGAGGGGGCTGTGCTGGGGGGGGTCTGTTACAGCAAGTGTGAGGAGGGGGCTGGGCTGGGGGTCTGTTATGGCAGGTGTGAGGAGGGGGCTAGGGGATCTCTTGGGGGGGTTCTGTGGTGAGGGGTCTCTGCTGTGCGGGCCTGGGGCTCCCAGCTTGGCATGCACTGCTTGGGGTGGGGGTGTGCCTGCAGCATGGGGTGGGGGTGTGCCTGCAGCTGCCCCTGGCAGCCCCTCAGGGGGCTGGGGGCGAGAGGGGAGTGCCTGCGGCCCCTGGCCCGCGGGCAAGGACCCCTGTGCCCAGTCGTTGCTTTCCATCCCCAGGGAGCTGCGGAGGCAGGGGGCGCAGGGGCCAGAGGTGACTCCAGCTCTCTTTACCAGCCTCGCCGACTAATGAGAGCCATGGTTTTAAGCAACCCTGCCAAGTGCCCTGCTCTGCGGCTGCATCCCTGAAAGGAGTGGGAGGGCACTGCAGAGAGCAAGGCCTGCGCTTCTCCTGCCTCCACATGCCCGGGGCAGAGTCCCGGCAGCGAGCTGGAGCTGCAGGAGCTGACTGCACGGAGCTGTCCTGCCGCATCAGCCGTGACGATGGCCTCAAGGGAACGCTGCACTGTGGCCCTTTGCTTTGGAAGCTTCAGTCCAAACCTGAGCCTGAGCAGGACAAGGACTGAGTCTTAAGGCAGCAAGTATGAGCAGAAACCCAGAGCAGAGCACAGTGTGGCTGCATCCTGCACCACCCTTCTCACAGCTGGTCTGCAGGCTGCCCAGCACTAGGTTTGTGATTTCCAGAGCAAAAACCACACAGAACTGTCAGGGTTGGAAGAGACCTCAAGGCTCAGCCAGTCCCAGCCCCCTGCCATGGGCAGGGACACCTCACACTGCAGCAGGTTGCTCACAGCCACCTCCAGCCTGGCTGCAAACACCTCCAGGCAGGAGGCTGCCACCACCTCCCTGGGCAACCTGTGCCAGGCTCTCACCACCCTCAGGGGCAACAACTTCTTCCTCACAGCCAATCTCAATCTCCCCACTTCGAGTTTTGCTCCAGCCCCCCCAGTTCTATCCCTCCCTCACCCCCTCAAAAGTCCCTCCCCAGCTTTCCTGGAGCCCCCTGCAGATCCTGGAAGGCCACCAGAAGGTCTCCTGGGAGCCTTCTCCTCTCCAGCCTGCACAACCCCAACTCTCTCAGGCTGTCTCCAGAGCAGAGCAGCTCCAGCCCTCTGCTCCTCCTCATGGCCCTGCTCTGGACACCTTCCAGCCCCTCCAGAGCCTTCCTGGCACAGAGGCTCCAGCACTGGACCCAGAGCTCCAGCTGTGGTCTGAGCAGAGTGGAGCAGAGGGGCAGAATCCCCTCCCTGGCCCTGCTGGCCACACTTCTGCTGCTGCAGCCCAGGCTCTGCTTGGCCCTCTGGGCTGCAAGTGCTGACTGCTGGCTCCTCTTGAGCTCCTCCACCAGCCTCCCCCAGGCCTTTTCTTCAGGCTGATACTACCTTTCCTAAGTACTTGTGATCAGTTTGGGTTTTTCCTCTGGGGGGCTGCTTAAGTAGGGTTTGTATGTCCACAACCCCACAAAGGAAGAAGTGTTTTCACTTCCCTAGCAGGAAGTTTTCATGGGAGCAGGCACTCTGTGTTCTACCAGTAATGCTAATCAAATAAGGCCATTGACATTGGCTGGCTGCTGGAGGACACCGAGACCCAGGCCACAGTGAACAGAGCCACTGAGGAGAGGTGAACAGCAAATAAAAATCAAGGCAGCATGAAATCATAGAATCATTTGGGTTGGGAAAGACCTTTCAGGTCATCAAGCCCAGCCATTCCCAACTCTGCCAAGTGAGCTGCTAAGCCATGTCCCTCAGCACCACCATCTCTGCAGCTCTCAGGGATGGGGATCCAACCACCTCCCTGGGCAGCCTGGGCCAGGCTTTGAGAACCCTTTCAGTGAAGAAGCTTCTTCTGTTTGTTTTGGTGGAGAAAACCCTCGCCAAAGCACACGGAGGGCTTGCAACAGTTAAATGTCACAGCAATTTGTTTTAGCTGTATAAAAAGAGACACCTTAAAATTAGTGAGGTCTTCATGCTGCACAGAGGGAGGCTGCTAATGAGCAGCAGCTTGGCTTAGCGTCTCCACAATCACAGCATCACAGAGCTGTCAGGGTTGGAAGGGACCTCAAGGCTCAGCCAGTCCCAGCCCCCTGCCATGGGCAGGGACACCTCACACCACAGCAGCTTGCTCACAGCCACCTCCAGCCTGGCTGCAAACACCTCCAGGCGAGGCTTCCACCACCTCCCTGGGCCACCTGTGCCAGGCTCTCGCCACCCTCATGGGGAACAACTTCTTCCTAACATCCAATCACCAAGCTGCCCAGAGAGGTTGTGGAGTCTCCTTGTCTGGAGAGCTTCCAACCCCCCTGGCCATTGTGCTCCTGGGCAAACTGCTGTGGGTGCCCTGCTTTAGCAAGGGGGTTGGACTGGATGACCTCCAGAGTTCCTTTCCAATCTATACTGTGCTGGGATTCTGGGGTTCCTCCTCTCCACCCCTCTCGGAGAGAGCCACTTGCAGCCCCTCCGAGGTGAGGAGACAGTTACCCGTTCCCACTGCTGGCACACCTGGAGCTGGAGCGTTGCAAAGGAAAACCTCCTCGGAATTGTAGCTCGCATCTGTCTCCATTCCTCAGGAGACGCTGCAGTAGCATGGGGTGTTTCTGGCAGGCAGCTCGGGTAGTGATGGGAGGAAGGTCCCTGCAGAGGGTGCTCCAGTCCCAGCTACTTCCCTCCAAGCTGGAGCAGGACAGCTGGGATTGCAACACCGCTGCAGGTTTTTGTGCCAAGCTTTGGGTGGGAAGGAGCACAGGCAAGCAAGGGGACCTTGGCAGGCTGGGAATGCATCAGAGAGAGATTAAGCTGGAGGGTGAGCTGCCTGGCAGGCCTCTTCCTCAGAAGTTCATAGAAGCACAGAATTGTTTAGGTTGGAAAAGCCCTTTAAGCTCGTCAAGTCCAGCCATTAACGCAGCACTGCCAGGTCACCGCTAAACAATGTCCCTCAGCACCACATCTGCACGGCTTTGAAACGCTTCCAGGGACTCTGACTTCACCACTGCCCTGGGCAGCCTGTTCCAGGGCTTCACAGCCCTGTTGGGGAAGAAACTGTTCCTCATGCCCAACGTAAACTTTCCCCTGGTGCAACTTGAGGCCCTTTCCTCTTGTCCTGTCACTTGTTTCTAGGCGGAAGAGACCAACTCCCACCTTTCCCTCCCCTCGGCCTCCTTTTCTTCAGGCTGAACAGCTCCTGCTTCCTCAGCTGCTCCTCCCCAGCCCTGTTCCCCAGACCCTTCCCCAGCTTTGCTGCCCTTCTCTGGACCTGCTCCAGCCATCAATGCCCTTCTTGCAGTGAGGGGCCCAAACCTGAACACAATAGTCAAGGTTCAGTACATGCTATAAGAGGAAGCTTCTGCTGCAGTTGAGTAAAGTCTTTTCATCAGCCTCTGATGTGGAAGAGGGTGCTGGACTGACTGTAGGCCAGAAGAAGGTTGCCTCCCTGGGATGTGCAGCCTCTGCTGGTGGCAGTTTACGTGATGTCCAGCAGCACCACAACCAGAACCGGAGCCACCTGCTGCCTGCTTCCATGCTGACTTGGATTGGGAAGGTTTGAGCAGACCCAGGTCTAGTTCTGAAGAGACTGCACTGCTGAAAATTCTTTGCAGCTTAGAGGCTGAGGTCCAAATAGACCATGGAGACAAAGGACAGCCCCTGACAGCCACAGAATGATGGCTGAAGTAAAGCATCTAAACCAAAACTAAGGATCTCCTGTGTACCAGGACCTTCCTTCCCAACTCTTTCCTTATTCTTCCATCTCTCACTGTTTCTTTAGGGATGAGTTGACACCTTGCTGGATTTCACAGCAAAGAAGCCCAACAGCCACTTACAGAGGCCTGCTCCCAGGCAAATTTCTCACTGAAGCCACAGTGAGAGTATAGTTGGAGTTGTGAAATTAAGACAGCAGTTTAATTAAGCAGCGCTGCAGCACATGGACGTGAGAGAAACAGAAGTCTTGGACAAGGGGCAATGGATACAGCTCAGGAGGTTGCACCTCAGCATGAGAGAACTTCTTCCCTGTGAGGTCCCAGAGGCTGGAGCAGGCTGCCCAGAGAGGCTGTGCAGTCTCCTTCTTGCAGCCTTCCAGCCCTGTCTGGATGTGTTCCTGTGGACCTGTGCTGCATTCTCTGCTCCTGCTCTGGCAGGGGGTTGGACTCGATGATCTCCAGAGGTCCCTTCCAGCCCCTAGCAAGTGGGACTCATGCTCCCACCACACACCCAAGGGCTATGAAGGCCTGATCCAGTAAGAACTGGGCAAGGAAAGCTACAGGAGAAGATGAGAGTTTGGTTATCACACACCTAGATTTTTCTGGGAGTGGTTTTTGGTTTCCCAAGTGTCAGGTTTGTAACTGGCTGGACAGGGCCAGCCCACAGGCCTGCCTCCCTGTGGGCTGAGGGAGGGACTGGAAGTGCCAAGTGGTTTCCACCACAAAAGCAGGGAAAAAAGGTGGGTTTCCCTTCCTCCCTGCAATTTACTTTGCTTATTCATCCCAGGATGGTATTCCCTGGAGCTGGATGCAGTGATAGGGTTGGGGGTGGTGGTTTAAGTACTGTGCCTAACAAAACAATGGAGATAAGAAGTGAACCCTAGTGTCTTCATGCATGAGGGGGATGCAAACAAAGGGAGTGGTCCTGATTCCTACACCTGAGCTTACTTCTGCAGGTTCCAGGCACAGATAGGCCTGAAATGATGAGAAACCAGTTTCTTTTTCAAGGAGATCTAAACCCTGTAGCTGCAGCTGCCATGAGACAATTCCCCTAAGTCATGCCTGTGCTACAGAGAAGTGGTGACAACTGTCAGGGCAGGAGCGGATGCACTGCTCTACCAGTGAGCGCAGCACAGGTAACCAGCCAGTGACAGAGGCTGCAGTCTCTTCAGCAGCTGATGCTCCAGGCAACAAATCCAACCCAACCTCTCTGCCAGGGCAAGCAGCTTGAACTTGCCATGAGAGACTGACACTGGTCACAGAATCATAGAATCACAGAATCACCAGGTTGGAAAAGACCTCAGAGATTATCGAGTCCAACCTCTCACCCAGCACCATCTGATCAACTCAACCATGGCACCAAGGCCTCAGCCAGGCCCTTCCTAAACACCTCCGGGGGGTGACTCCCACCTCCCGGGCAGCACATCCCAATGCAAATCTCTCTCTGGGAAGAACTTTCTCCTCACCTCCAGCCTAAAACTCCCCTGGCACAGCTTGAGACTGTGGCCTCTTGTTCTGGTGCTGGGGCCTGGGAGAAGAGACAACCCCCACCTGGCTACAACCTCCCTTCAGGGAGGTGTAGAGAGCAATGAGGTCTCCCTGAGCCTCTCTTCTCCAGGCTAAGCAACCCCAGCTCCCTCAGCCTCTCCTCACAGGGTGTGCTCAAGGCCTCTCCCCAGCCTTGTGCCCTTCTCTGGTCACCTTCAAGT
>CM037646.1:2565615-2592954 GCA_015227895.2 Colaptes auratus | reverse complement strand
TCACAGGACCTTAATCAGTGTTACTTGAAACGATTATGTTGGAGGGGGTTTAAACCAGCAAGATGTGGGGGCTTAAAATAGCAAGCAGCAGTAAACTTTAATGGCACCTCTGAGTGCTGCTCCATGGCACTGCAATAGTGAACCTCTAATGAGAGACCTGCCCCTGAAGCAGTGCCCCTCTCGCTCACACGCACCGAGCTCACGGCGGCACCCAGCTCACAGCCGCTGAGTGGTAGGGGTTGGAAGGGACCTCTGGAGATCATTCAGTCCAACCCCCCTGCCAAAGCAGGATCACCTAGGGCAGCTTACACAGGAAGGCATCCAGATAGGTCTTGAAAGTCTCCAGAGAACGAAATTCCACAGCCAGTCAGGGCAGCCTGCTCTGGGGCTCCGGCACCCTCCCAGGAAAACAGTTTTCCCTCGCCTTGAAGTGGAACCTCCCGGGTGCCAGTTTGTGTCTGCTGCCCCTATCGCAGGTCACTGCTGAAAAGGGACTAGCACCTTCTTCCTGTCACCCACCCTCCAGGTATTTGGAAACATTCGTAAGATCTCCTCTCAGCCTAGCTAGCCTCAGGTCTCTTAGTCTTTGCTCATCAGACAGATGTTCCAGTCCCTTCATCATCCTTTCAGCCCTTTGTTGAACACTCTCTAGCACCCCACAGTATCACAGTGTCAGAGTACATTACAAGTCGGAAGGGACCTCCAGAGCTCATCCAGTCCAACCCCCCTGCCAGAGCAGCATCACCCAGGGTAGACTACACAGGAATGCATCCAGGTGGGGTTGGAATGTGTCCAGAGCAGGAGACTCCACAACCTCTCTGGGCAGCCTGCGCCAGGGCTCTGCCACCCTCACTGGTAAGAAGTTTCTCCTCACGTTGAGCTGAAACCTTCTCTGTACAAGCTTGTGTCCATTGTTCCTTGGCTTATTACTTTGCACCACCCAAAAGAGCTTGAGCCCCAGCCCTCAGCTATTGATAGACATTGATCAGATCCCTCTCAGCCTTCTCTTCTCCAGACTAAACAGCCCCAGGGCTCTCAGTCTCTCTTCACAGGGGAGATGCTCAAGTCCCCTAAGCATCCTTGTGGCTCTCTGTCGGACTTTGTCCAGCAGGTCTCTGTCTCTCTCGAACTGGGGAGGCCACAAGTGGACACAGTACTCCAGATGTGGTCTCCCCTTGATGTTTTTGCCGCAGGGTGGGAGAGAGATGGCAGAAGGAAGGGCTGAGGTGGAGTCTGGATCAGACAAGGACAACCTTCTAGAACTAAGGACTGCATCTGCTCATTTCCCCCCTCCCTGGCTGTATTTCTTATGCCATAGAAAAGAGAATTTATTTCCATAGGAAAAGAGGGGATGCTGAATGAAAAGCACACCTCTGGCTATCGCCACGGGCCAGCACAAATCTCATTTGAGGCTAATCCCTGCTTACATTTTCGCAACTAGCAGCCAAGAGAAGTGGTGAGTGAGTTATTGTCAGACGGGCTGCAGGATCCAGACAGCACACACTGGGACATAAATAAATAAGGGATTTCACTCCAGGCAGACGTGCAAGCTGAGATGTTTCCATTCCTCCTCGGGCCCAGGGATATATCCAGATGAATTCCCTTTAATAAATGGCCCAGAGACAATGTGCAGAAAGCCACAGAAGGCATCACCATGATACAGCTTCCTGTGACATCCTTCACATCTCTGCCCCTCTTCCCACCTCTGACCAGCACCTCAAGGGGAATCCTCCTTTGAATCCCCTGCCTTGTGATAGTTTCTTTTTCAAAGGCAGGCAACCCATTCTGCTCCTCATGTGCCCCAAGGGGGTGTCCCTTCTTTACTGCAAGAGTGGTCAGGCACTGGAACAGGGAAGCAGTGGGGTCACCCTTCCAGGAGGCGTTCAAGGGACCTGTGGCCATGGCACTCTGGGATGTAGTTTAATGACCATGGTGGTGTTGGCTTGATGGTTGGATTCAATGATCTCAAAAGTTTCTTTCAGCCAAAACAATTCTTTCAACCAAAACAAGTCATTGTGCCCCTGTACTCTGCTTTGGTTAGGCCACACCTTGAGTCCTGTGTCCAGTTCTGGGCCCCTCAGTTTAGGAAGGACATTGAGACACTTGAAGGTGTCCAGAGAAGGGCAACAAGGCTGGGGAGAGGCCTTGAGCACAGCCCTGTGAGGAGAGGCTGAGGGAGCTGGGGTTGCTTAGCCTGGAGAAGAGGAGGCTCAGGGGAGACCTCATTGCTGTCTACAACTCCCTGAAGGGAGGTTGTAGCCAGGAAGGGGTTGGTCTCTTCTCTCTAGCAACCAGCACCAGAACAAGAGGACACAGTCTCAAGCTGCACCAGGGGAAGTTCAGGCTGGAGGTGAGGAGAAAGTTCTTCACTGAGAGAGTGATTGGCCATTGGGATGTGCTGCCCAGGGAGGTGGTGGAGTCCCATCCCTGGAGGTGTTCAAGAGGGGATTGGATGTGGCACTTGGTGCCATGGTCTAGCCATGAGGTCTGTGGTGCCAGGTTGGACTCGATGATCTTTGAGGTCTCTTCCAACCTTGGTGATCCTGTGAGACTGTGATACTGTAATTCTATCATTCTCTGCCTCCTGACACAGGCCACAGCAGCAGCAGCTTGCTAGCACAGACTGAGGCATTCCTCCTCCTGCTTCTCTTCTCCCCCTCCCCCCCACCCCAGTCTCTGGTGGTTTCTGACCAGCAGCTTCTTGGAGCTGGGCAGCTCAGCTCTGTGCTGTTCCCTGCAAACCCTTGAAGGGTTGCAGTCTGTCCACAAGAGGTCTGGATGTGGATTAAAACCATCTAAACGCTGCAAAAAGAGCTTCACCCCTCCAAATATCATCATCAAACAGCACAGGCTGGAAAACCATAGGAAGAAGGAGGGGAAAAGAGAAAGGCATAGGGAAAGAGAGAAGGCTCCAGGGAGACCTTACCGCAGCCTTCCAGTTCCTGGGCTACAAGAAAGATGGGGAGGGACCTCTCTGACAAAGGCTCATGGTGATAGGATCACAGGCTCACAGGATGTTAGGGGTTGGAAGGGACATCAGGATATCATTGAGTCCAGCCTCCCTGCCAGAGCAGGAGCAGAGAACCCAGCACAGGTCACACAGGAACACAGCCAGACAGGGCTGGGAAGGCTCCAGAGAAGGAGACTCCACAACCTCCCTGGGCAGCCTGCTCCAGGGCTCTGTGACCCTCACAGTGAAGAAGCTCCTCCTCATGCTGAGCTGGAACCTCCTGTGCTGGAGTTTGTAGGACAAGGGGCAATGGCTTTGAACTGGGAGAGGGGAGATTGAGACTAGAGATTAGGATGAAATTCTTGACAGTGAGGGTGGGGAGACACTGGCACAGGTTGCCCAGGGAGGTTGTGGATGTCCCCTCCCTGGAGGTGTTCAAGGCCAGGCTGGATGAGGCCTTGAGCCACCTGGGCTGGTGGGAGGTGTCCCTGCCCATGGCAGGGGGGTTGGAACTGGATGATCCTTTGGATCTAGCTGATCTTTAAGGCTTCTTCCAACCCAACCCATTCTGTGATTCTGTAAATTGGAGGAGGAGTTTTGAGGGCAGCAAAGGATGCTGCCTTCTTGGGCTGCTGGAGTGGGTAGCTGTTTGAAGACTGCAAATGGGAAACCCTAGCTATACACCAGGGTGCATTTCCCCTTTCCTCCAGGCTGCCTGACACAGGTGCTCACCAGACACAGCTTACCTGGGTGGCCTGAGCTGTCTGGCTATGGGGGGGAGGCAGATTGCTGCTGGGAGCTGGGCCAGAACCCCTGCACCTGTGCGGGGTTGGGCTTTGCAATGTGCTACCAGTCCTTGGGGTGCACACTGCATTGCCTGACCCTCACTTGGGCAAACCATTCACCTTTTATTTTATTCTCTTTTTTTTTCCCTAACAGTGTTGTTCTTCCCCCACACCATCAGCCTGATTCCTTACCTGGCCCTTCCACATCTGTTGTGAGGAACACCATAAATCACCCTTTGCAATAAAAGCAGGGAAGCTCTGAGAGGTGGGGGGCCAATTTCTCCACTGAGGTGGGAATCCCCACGTTTTGGGTCCTTCTCCTTGCACTGGTGCCTGCACTGTGCCTCCAGCTCCAGCCAGGCAGGGGGTTTCGTTTGGGTGGCAGCAGCCCCCAGCTCTCACGGTTCCCTGCCGGGCCGGGTTGTCACTGGGGAATGAAGCTGTCACTGCAGGAAAGCCTTTGCCTGCTCTTGTTGGCACCCTGGGGGTGCTCCATGCTTACCCTCCTCCCACCACACTATGGTGGGCTGGGGCTTTGGGGTTTGGTTGGGTTGGGGTTTTTTTTTTGAGCTCTGCGTGTGTTCAGCATAGAAAAAAAAGAAGTTTCCACTTACTTTTCCCCCTCCTCTCTTTGGAATATGAGGCACACACTTGTCATGCTTAAAGGAGTGGATTTATGGTTGACTCTGTCTCTTATCTCCCCACAGAGCTCACTGGAGCTGCTCTCCAGATGGGACAGCATTACAAGCTTCGCCATATAAAGCCCAGTTCAGCCTACAGCCCAGATGTTCTTTGTTCCCAGAAATATTCCTTCCCCACAATAAGTACAAGGGAGCTGGTGCTGGTATGCAGCCTCCACTCCTTCTGTTTGCATCTCTTGGTGATGGGTCACACGCCCCAGACAGCACAGTTGCCTCTTCAGAGAGCCACTGATCAAGTGTGATGCCAGGACTCTGATGCTGGCATGTGTCAGGGAGACGGTGAAAGGACCCAGCAACCTCCTGCAGGGCCTTGGCTACCTTGGCAGGCTGTGCTTGGTGTGAAGAGTGCCTTTCCCTTTCAAGCAGCAAGATGAGTGGTTTCTCTGGACCCGAGGCCAACCTGAGGGTGCAAAACAATGCTTGCTTCACCCAGGTTTCAGAAGGGAGGATGTAGAGTCTCGCCAATATGAGGTTTTGAGGAGGAAAACCAAAGCTCTCCAACGAGTCCACTGATGCTAGCAAGGTAAAAGCAGTCCTGCTGGTAGGACAGCAGTAACCACCCATGAGTTTTGCTACAGCATCTCCGGGCTGTGCTATGCACAGAGTTGGGAGCTGGGATTGTCCAGCCTGGAGAGAAGAGGCTCAGGGGAGGCCTTGTTGCTACCTGAATGGAGATTGTAGCCAGGTTGGGGATAGTCTGTTCTCCCAGGCAACCAGTACCAGAACAAGAGGACACAGTTTCAGGCTGTGCCAGGGGAGGTTTGGGCTGGAGGTGAGGAAGAAATTCTTCCCAACAAGAGAAATTGGCCATTGGGATGTGCTGCCCAGGGAGGTGGTGGAGTCCCCATCCCCGGAGGTGTTTAGGAAGAGGCTGAATGAGGCACTTGGTGCCATGGTTGAGCTGATCAGATGGTGTTGGGTGATAGGTTGGACTGGATGACCTGGCAGGTCTTTTCCAACCTGGTTAATGCTGTGGTTCTGGGGGGCACGCTGATAGACCTGTCCATGCCCTCGCCGTGTGAAGTCCCCTGCACGTGGAAGACCCTATTCTGCTTCTGACCCTCTGGCTGGACTCGGGAAGCTCGCTGCTGCCTTCGCAAGGTTGGACTCTTCAAGTTCTCTTCCAGCTGAAGCAGTTCTGTGGTTGTAGGACTTCGAGCATCGGTGCTGCTGCCCGGGCAGCGTGCAGGCTGGGCTGGCTCAGCCGCCTGTGCCGTCCCTGCTCAGCCACGGCCGCGCACAGCTGCCGGCGCGGCAGCGCAGCCAGGCTGCCCCACGCCCAGCCCGGTGCCGGCGGCCGTGGGGAGCTCTCGCCCTGCGAAACCGAGGCAGGCTTTGTATTTATGCAGCTTTCCCCGTGCCCTGAACTCTGCCTGTGTCTCTGGCAAGAGGGCAGCTACCCCAGGTCAGAGCACTGCCTCGAGCCAGCGCGGGGAATCGGCTTTCAATTTCGGCTGTGACTTCGCTTCCCTTTTTTCTCTTATCCCTCCAGCCATCGCAGAATAATTCCCATCCCTATTAGCTTACACCCCCTCCCCCCCCTCCCCCTTCCTTTCCCTTCCCCTTTGAAATCCTCCCGCCTGTCCCCGGGATGGGGCAGGGGGAGGCCGGGGGGCGGCGGGAGAATTCCTCCAGATATTACACAAAAGCCTCATGGATCCCCAGTGTCAACCCCCAGAGGCCGGCTCAGTAATTTAATTAAGGCAAAGGGGGCTTTTTGTTTTACTTGCTTTGGTTTTCTCAAGTTTAAGACAAGAAAGGAAAGGACGAGGGAGAGAAATGTTAGCCCTCAGAGGAGGCAGAGCCGTGCGAGAAGCCCCATCCCTGCTCAGCCTCTTGCTGAGGAATGACCACGGGCCTGTCGCCCGGAGAGCACGGGGCTCCCCGGCCTTGGATGGCTCCCTGGCCTTCTTGGATGGCTCCCCAGTCTTGGATGGCTCCCCTCCTGCCCTGGTGATTTAAGGGGCTGGCATGTTCCAAGAATCAGCCTGCTGTGTTCTCCTGCAGACAAACACATTCATGCTGTTCCCTCCGAATACCCAGCACCGCTCTTTGTCCTCCTGGGTGTCCGTCCTTCACACCTCTCTCTCACCCTCTCCCCCTGCCCTCGCCTGCCTCTTCCTCATCCCATTCCCACTGCCTGTCCTCTCTCTCAGGAGCACGGGATCTTAGGGGCTGGAAGGGACCTTCGAAGATCATTGAGCCCAACCCCCTGCCAGAGCAGGAGCAGAGAAACCAGCACAGGTCACACAGGAACACATCCAGACAGGGATGGAAAGGCTCCAGGGAAGGAGACTCCACAACCTCTCTGGGCAGCCTGCTCCAGGGCTCTGGGACCCTCACAGTGAAGGAGTTCCTCCTCATGTTGATCTGGAACCTCCTGTGCTGCAGCTCACATCCATTGTCCCTTGTCCTATCCCAGGGTGCAGCTGAGCAGAGCCTGTCCCTGTCCTCTCCCTCCTGACCCCCAGCTATTGATAAACATTTATTAATTTCCCTCTCAGTCTTCTCTGCAGACTGAACAGCCCCAGGGCTCTCAGCCTCTCCTCCCCAGGCAGTGCTGCAGTCCCTTCAGCATCCTTGCAGCCTCCCTTGGACTCTCTCCAGCAGATCCCTGTCCCTCTTGAACTGGGGAGCCCAGAACTGGATGCAATATTCTAGGTGAGGTCTCAGCAGAGCAGAGCAGAGCAGGGAGGGAAACCTCCCCAGAACTGCAGGACACACTCTCCCTTTTCCTGTGCTCTCATTTCCTTCCCTCTCTCTGCCTTCTCCCTTCTGCTCTTGATGGGGGGCAGCTTAATCTTTTTTTCCCCAATAAAAAATGTCTTCATTCCTCAGCCTGATGTTTATTAATTGCAGACTGATGGAGGGCATCCATGGTGGGATAGGCTCCAATGTGGGAGGAAGTGGTGCTGCTTTCCAAGCATCATGATGGGCAAAGCATGAGCCCACCCCTGTGTCAGCTGTGCCAGATCTCTTTGTTTTTCCTGTGGGGGGAAAAGAAAAAGTGGCACCACAGGGGTTGGTGGCTGTGCCAAATTCAGCTGCTTCTCATCGTGTCGTGGCACCAGGACATGGGGACATTACATCAGCCCTGCAATGGCAAGCCCTGTCCAGTGATCTGTGCCCCTCAAGGCTGCTTTTAGCAGCTTTGGCCCAAGTCCACAGGAAGCTGAAGGGTGGGAAAGAAAGTCTGCAGGGGAATGAAGTCCAAGGGAAGCCAAAATTACCCCCAGAACTGATCTCATGTTCACCTCCTGGTGAGCTGGAGCTGAAGCCTGAGCCCTGCATCCTACCTGGAAATCCTCCTGAAGTCAGAGTGGAAGCCCTCTTTCTCTCATCAGCGTATCTTGAGGGGAAGGCTGAAGGTCTCAGTGGATAGGGTCCTGCTGGAGGAGCAGTGCTCTCCTCTTTGGACTCAGGACAGACACAGGGCTTTCTTTTCTGACTCACAGAATCTCAGCATGGTGTGGGCTGCAAGGGATATCTGGGGAATGTGTAGTCCAACCCCACTGTTACAGCAGGGCACCCACAGCAGCTTGCCCAGGAGCACAATGGCCAGGGGGGATTGAAATATCTCCACACAAGGAGACTCCACAACATCTCTGGGCAGCCTGCTCCAGGCCTCCAGCAGCCTCACAACAAAGAAGTTTCTCCTCCTGTTCAGGTGGAACCTCCTGGGTTCCACTTTGTGCCCACTGCCCCTTGTCCTCTCCCTGAGCACCACTCAGCAGAGTCTGACCCCAGCCTCTTGTCCTCCACAGGTCCTTTAGCTCTGGCTGAGCATTGCTCAGCTCCCCTCTGGGGCTGCTCTTCTCCAGGCTCTCAGCCCCAGGCCCCTCAGCATCTCCATACCCCTAAACTGAATCCTGCCTGGCTCCTGAGCTGAGCAGACCCTTTTAGCCGCGGGATGTCCCTGCGCTGCCTCCCAGGCCCTCACACATGCACCCCAGCACAGGCACCGGCATCAGCCCAAACGCAAGGCTCTGGGGAAGCTGCCCTGTGCCAAGGGCTCCAGCTGCAGGCTGCCCACCACCACCTCCTGAGGGGACACTTCCCTGAGCTAAGGTGGCAAACACATTCTCATGACTACCTCTGTGTGAGCAGTGGCAGAAGCCCAAGGTCGGGGCTAGCCTCCCCGTGGGCACCTATACAATACAATGCAATGCAATGCAATACAATACAATACAATGCCATACAATACACCAGGTTGAAAGAGACCTTCAAGATCACCGCATCCAACTAGACCATGGCACCAAGCACCCCAGCAAGTCTCCTGAACACCTCCAAAGAAGGTGACTCCACCACCTCCCTGGGCAGCACATTCCAATGGGCAATCACTCTCTCTGTGTAGAACTTCTTCCTAACCTCCAGCCTAAACCTCCCCTGGCGCAGCCTGAGACTGTGTCCTCTTATTCTGGTGCTGGCTGCCTGGGAGAAGAGACCAACCTCTGCCTGGCTACAGCCTCCCTTCAGGGAGTTGTAGAGAGCAAGGTGGTCACCCCTGAGTCTCCTCTTCTCCAGGCTAAGCAACCCCAGCTCCCTCAGCCTCTCCTCACAGGGCTGTGTTCCAAACCCCTCACCAACTTTGTTGCCCTTCTCTGGACACCTTCCAGCATCTCAACCTCCTTCCTAAGCTGAGGGGCCCAGAACTGGACACAGGACTCAAGGTGTGGCCTAACCAGTGCAGTGTCCAGGGGCAGAATGCCCTCCCTGCTCCTGCTGGCCACACTCTTCCTGATGCAGGCCAGGATGCCTCTCCTCTGCTCCCTCAGCTCGGCAGCCATCACGGCTCCTTGCTTCCCTGCCACAGATCTCCTGGGCTCTTCCAGGCCTCTCTCAGCATCCCTCAGCCTCACCTTCCCTTTTCTGCCTCACGGAAGGAGTGATCAGGGATCGGAAATGCTGCCCAGGGAGGTGGTGGAGTCCCCAACCCTGGCTGTGTTTCAAGGTGGTTTGGATGTGGTGCTTGGGGCTATGGTTTAGGGGTGACCCTTGCAGCATAGAGTTCTGGGTTGGACTTGGTGATCCTGAGGGTCCTTTCCAACCTGAACACTGCTGTTATTCCCACAGCCAAACCTTCACTGTCCTCCCAGCTTGGGGCAGTGTTTATTTATCCTCTCTGAACTGCTTACTCTCCCTGGTCCTGTTCTCCTTCCCGAGGAGCCACACCACAGGGGGGACTGCCTCCGGCCCCAGCCCACAGAGGTTAACACAACATGGTAGGGCTGAGCTTCATCCCACTCCTCATGTCACAGCTCCCCGGAGTCAGGCATCTCCACTGGCCCTGTGTCCACCACAGCCTTCCCTTACTGAAGGGGATGTGCAGACCAATTAGTTGTTGTGCAAAAGCTCTGGATGGCCAGGCAATGGGACCAAGGGCACTCACTCAAATTCATAGAGCCTGGAACTGATTTAACTCCAGGGAAAGAAAAGCTAATTCAAGGTTTAATACGTCTCTGGTATCTCCTCAGGCAAAACAGGACAGGTTTGGTTTGTGCCCCTGTTGAATAAGGCTGGGGACATCAATACACACCCAAAACCTCTCCTTACTAAACAGCAGTTTAGTAACATGGATTGTCATTAAACATTTGTGCTTAGTGACAGTAAATTGTTTATTGTTTAGTGACCAAGAGGTGTACTTCAAGATGGGCACTTCCCTTGTGCTTAAGCCATCCTTGCAAGAAAACTCTTCCAGAGGTAAAAATGTGCTCAGCATAAGAGGCCAAATTTATATGAAGGAGAAGTATATCAATGTCTCGAAGGCAGCCCATAAGCAAGAAGAAATTTGGCTCTGGGGACTCCCTGCTCTTCACCTCACTCCTCTGCTCTGTGAGGCCAGGCTGAGAGAGTTGGGTTTATTCAGCCTGGAGAGGAGAAGGCTCCAGGGAGATCTTCTGGTGGCCTTTCAGTGCTTGAAGGGGCCAAGAAGAAAGCTGGGGACAAACTTTTGAGCAGGGCCTGATGTGGTAGGACAAGAGGTGATGGTTTGAAACTAAAAGAGGGTCTAGAGAGAAGGAGGGAGTTTTTACTCTTGAGGGTGGTGAGAGACTGGCACAGGTTGCCCAGGGAGGTGGTGGAAGCCTCATGCCTGGAGGTTTTGAGGGCCGGGCTGGATGTGGCTGTGAGCAACCTGCTGTGGTGTGAGGTGTCCCTGCCCACGGCAGGGGGTTGGAACTGGATGATCCTTGAGGTCCCTTCCAACCCTAACAATTGATTCAATGATTCTATGGTAGATGCCCTATCCCTGGAACCATTCCAGGTGGGATTGGACAGGGCTCTGAGCAACCTGCTGGACTGCAGGGAGGTTGGGCAAGATGACCTTTCAGGGCCGCTTCCCAGCCAAGCTACTCTATGGTTCCATGAAGCCATCTGCCTCCCCCCGCCCTGGATATGTGCTGCAGACGTTGTGCTCCTTTCATCTATTAATGAGCTCTGCCTATGGATCTTGACACAATTAGGAAAGGCAGACAAGAGAGAAGCTGGAATTTTTTTCTCCAGTGGCTGATTCCTTATGAAAGAGAGCAGGGCTGGAAGATGGCAGAGACACACGTTTCCTCCAGTACATGATGTTCATATAAAATGTGTTCTTGGCTCCTTTCACACGTCGTTTATCCCGCCTGCCGAAGAGGGAGGCAGAGGAACGGCACATAAAGCTGTCCACACGGGCTGGCAGCGCTGAGGGACTGACATCCTGCGAGCTGGGCCCTTCTGGCCACCAGGCTGTGCGCCTGTAACCCTTGCTGCTCACTGCGTCTGAGCCATCCGCTGGTGAAAGCTGAGAGTCGAGAGTCAGGGCTCCTCCAAAGCTGCGACTCCAGGAGCTGGGGGTATTGGCTGACAGCTGACTAAGTGTCAGTCAGCAGTGCCCAGGTGGCCAAGAAAGCTTGTGTTAGAAACAGTGTGGGCAGCAGGGACAGGAGGTGAACATCCCCCTGTGCTCAGCACTGGGGAGGCCACGCCTCGAGTGCTGTGTTCACTTCTGGGCCCCTCGACACAAGAAGGACATTGAGGGGCTGCAGCCTGTTCAGGGAAGGGCAATGAGGCTGGAGAAGGGCCTGGAGCACCTGGGCTGTGGGGAATGTCTGAGGGAGCTGGAGGTGTTCAGTCTAGGGAAGAGGAAGGTGAAGAGAGACCTCATTGCTCTCTACAACTATCTGAAGGGAGGTAGGAGCGAGGAGAGGGCAGCCTGGAGGTTGGAGTCAGGAGGGAGCAGTTTCCTCTCCTTGGTATCAAGCAACAGGACCAGAAGAAATGGTTTCAAGCTGCACGAGGGGAGGTCCAGGCTGGATGCTAGGAAATATTTCTTCCCAGAGAGGGAAACAAACGCTGGAAGAGGCTGCCCAGGGCGTTGCTGGCGTCACCACCCCTGGAGGTGTTTAAGCAGCCTGTGGACCTGGCATTTAGGGCCAGTTTAGGACTGACCCTAAAGGGGGTCGAAGGTTGGACTGGATGGTCTTTGAGATCTCTCCCAAGCAGATGCTGTGATTCTGTGATTCTGTGATGGTGCTCTCAATGGGCTGTTTGAAAAAAACAACAAACAACCCAGCCTTTTGTCCTGAGCAGAAAAAGGATTGGCATTCCTGCTGGGGTTGTTTCATTAGCTAATGGAGCTGGTCACAAATACCAAAGCTGGTTTGCAAGTAGCTCTGTGAATCAAAAGCCCTGATTTTCCCTGGTGTGACTCATGCCACACTGCTGGCTTGTTGGGAAAGCTCAGATCAGGGTGAGATACACAAAGAAACATGCACAGCTCCAGCATTGCATGGATTTTAAGGGCACACATGGAGCACTGAGAAATTAGTACCAGAAGTTGCTTCATTTTCTTGGCTAGTGATGACCCTCTTGCTGCAAAGGGAAGCCCTCCAGTCAAGCAGCAGCAGCTCTTCCTGGGCCTTGAGTTGCAGAGGGCAATGGTTCACATAATGCTCCCTATAGGTAGATAACTCTTCCTCAGAGAGTAGACCATAGAATCATTGAGTGGTTTGGCTGGGAAGGGAACCTTTAAAGCTCTTCCAGTCCAATTGCCAGTGTGGTGCCCATTCACAAGAAGGGTCGGATGGAGGAACCTGGAAGCTCCAGGCCTGGCAGCCTGACCTCAGTGCCAGGGAAACTGATGGAGCAGATCATCTTGGGGGCAATCACTGTGCACCTGCAGGATGGCCAAGGGCTCAGGCCCAGCCAGCAGGGATTCAGGAAGGGCAGGTCCTGCCTGACCAACCTGATCTCCTTCCATGCCCAGGTGACTGCCTGGGGGATGTGGGGCAGGCTGTGGATGGAGTCTGCCTGGACCTCAGCAAGGCCTTGGACACCATCCCCCACAGCAAACTGCTGGCCAAGCTGTCAGCCCCTGGCTTGGACAGCAGCACTCTGAGCTGGGTTAGGAAGTGGCTGGAGGCTGAGCCCAGAGAGTGGTGGTGAATGGTGCCACAGCCAGCTGGCAGCCAGGCACCAGTGGTGTGCCCCAGGGATCAGTGCTGGGCCCCAGCCTCTTTAATATCTTCACTGACGATCTGGATGAGGGCATTGAGACAGTCATCAGCACATTTGCAGATGACACCAAGTTGGGAGCAGATGTTGGTCACTTAGAGTGCAGAAGGGCTCTGCAGAGGGACCTCGACCCACTGGACAGATGGGCAGAGTCCAGCAGGATGGCATTCAACAAGTCCAAGTGCCAGGGGCTGCACTTTGGCCACAGCAACCCCAGGCAGAGCTACAGGCTGGGGTCAGAGTGGCTGAGAGCTGCCAAACAGAGAGGGACCTGGGGGTGCTGATTGACAGCTGCCTGAACATGAGCCAGCAGTGTGCCCAGGGGGCCAAGAAGGCCAAGGGCATCCTGGCCTGCATCAGGAAGAGTGTGGCCAGCAGGAGCAGGGAGGTCATTGTGCCCTGTGCTCAGCACTGGTTAGGCCACACCTTGAGTCCTGTGTCCAGTTCTGAGGGAGCTGGGGTTGCTTAGCCTGGAGAAGAGGAGGCTCAGGGGAGACCTCATTGCTCTCTGCAACTCCCTGCAGGGAGGTTGTAGCCAGGTGGGGGTTGGTCTCTTCTCCAGAACAAGAGGACACAGTCTCAAGCTGGGAGGTTTAGGCTGGAGGGGAGGAGAAAGTTTTTCCCAGCAAGAGAGATTGGCCCTTGGGATGTGCTGCCCAGGGAGGTGGTGGAGTCCCCATCCCTGGAGGTGTTTAGGAAGAGCCTGGCTGAGGCACTTGGTGCCATGGTTTAGTTGATCAGATGGTGCTGGGTGATAGGTTGGACTGGATGATCTCTGAGGTCTTTTCCAACCTGGTTAATTCTGTATTCTGTGTCCCTGCCCATGGCAGGGGGAGGAACTGGGTGATTCTTGAGGTCCCTTCCAACCCTGGCAGTCCTGTGATTCTGTGACTCTCCAGGCAGCTTCTCCAGGCCAGCTTAGCTAAGGGTAGCAGGGGTTAATGAAGGCAGAAAGCTGCCTCCCATCGTGCTCTGACTCGGGTCACGTATTTGTGTCACACACTTGGGTAATACAATTATTTTGTTGATTCATTATCTCCCCCCCCCCCTTTATTTTTTTTTACAAGCTTTTTCCTTTCTTTTTATGCTTACAGCCCTGCCAAAGCTTCCCATAACAATGAGCCCATCAGTAGCCTCCAGATCTTCTCACACTTCCCAGCAGGAGCTCTTTAAACGTTTGCAACATACAAAATGGCAATAGTTAGCGTTTTGCCCCTTCCTGGATGATGCCATGCTCACTGGCATGGCTGTTCCCAGAAGGAGAGACTGCCCACTGCAATGGGCTGCCCAGGGAGGTGGAGGGGTCGACATCCCTGCAGGTGTTTAAGAAGAGACTGAATGAGGCACTCAGTGCCATGGTCTGGTTGATTAGTTAGGGTTGGGTGATAGGTTGGACTCTTGGTGGTCTCTTCCAACCTGGCTGATTCTGTGAGAGCAGCCTACCAGGCCATCAGCTCAGACACCATAGAGATGAAGGTGTCCCTGCTGCCTTGCAGGAGGTTATGGTATCACAGTGTCACAGGATCACCAAGGTTGGAAGAGACCTCAAAGATCATCGAGTCCAACCTGGCACCACAGACCCCATGGCTAGACCATGGCACCAAGTGCCACATCCAATCCCCTCTTGAACACCTCCAGGGATGGGGACTCCACCACCTCCCTGGGCAGCACATCCCAATGGCCAATGACTCTCTCGGTGAAGAACTCTATCCTCACCTCCAGCCTGAACTTCCCCTGGTGCAGCTTGAGACTGTGTCCTCTTGTTCTGGTGATGGTTGCTAGAGAGAAGAGGCCAACCCCTTCCTGGCTACAACCTCCCTTCAGGGAGTTGCAGAGAGCAATGAGGTCTCCCCTGAGCCTCCTCTTCTCCAGGCTAAGCAACCCCAGCTCCCTCAGCCTCTCCTCACAGGGCTGTGCTCAAGGCCTCTCCCCAGCCTTGTTGCCCTTCTCTGGACACCTTCCAGCAGCTCAAAATCCTTCCTAACCTGAGGGGCCCACCTCACACCACAGCAGGTTGCTCACAGCCACATCCAGCCTGGGCTTAAAATCCTCCAGGGATGAGGCTTCCACCACCTCCCTGGGCAACCTGTGCCAGGCTCTCACCACCCTCATGGGCAACAACTTCTTCCTCATATCCAATCTCAATCTCCCCACTTCTACTTCTGCTCCATCCCCCCCAGTCCTATCCCTCCCTGACACCCTCAAAAGGCCCTCCCCAGCTTTCTTGTAGCCCCCATCAGATAGTGGAAGGCCACAAGAAGGTCTCCCTGGAGCATTCTCTTCAAACTATTCCATCTTCTGCTGCTTGCTCCCTTCACCATGGCTCTCTCATCCCACACCCACACTGCCTTTAAAAGGGGAGAAACTCTTACTGGGCTCCCTCTCCACCTTGGCGCTGCAGCCAGCAGGCATCTGCCCAAAAGCGGAGCCACACCAAAGCAGATGAAGTTGCACTCTTGGGTGTGCTGCTTCTATTCAAGTAACTCCACAATCTGAGGCTGGAGTCATCGATCTCTGATTGCTCCCACTAGTCACCAGGGGATGTCTGGTGGGCTGTGGAGTTGGGGAGGGAAGCAGCTCAGCTTGTTGTGCAGCTGAATGGCAGCGCTCAGCTCCCCAGCCTCACCGCTGCTGGTGCCAACGCTGCACCGCAGCCCCTAGGCAGGGCTGGAGGATTAGGAGAGTGGGGAGAAGGGTTTGGGGAGAGAGTTATCCGTGGGAAAGAGGTGAGCTGGCAGCCAGAGCTAGCACAGCACTGCAAAATGTCATCTCCTCCCCTCCTTTCACACATCAGCTTCTTGGAGCACTTCACAAGGAGCTGGCATTGAGCAAAGGAGCCAAATCAGAAAGAGGAGGCCACGAGAATGCTCAGGGGGTGGGAGCAGTTCTGCTGTGAGGCCAGGCTGAGGGAGCTGGGGGTGTTCAGCCTGGAGAAGAGGAGGCTCTGGGAGACCTAAGAGCAGCCTGCCAGGACCTGAAGGGGGCTACAAGAAGGCTGCAGAGAGACTGTTTGCAAAGGCCTGCAGGGACAGGAGCAGGGGCAATGGCTTCAAACTAGAGCAGAGCAGATTGAGATTGGATGTGAGGAACAAATTCTTTACCACGAGGGTGGTGGAACACTGGCACAGGTTGCCCAGGGAGGTGGTTGAGGCTCCTTCCCTGGAGATATTCAAGGTGAGGCTCAATGAGGCCCTGGGCAGCCAGTTTAACCAGAATCTCTCATGGTGGACATTCAGCAAGCTGAGGGCTGGCAGGACAGGCTCTGCTCAGCTGCACTCTGGGATAGGACAAGGGGCAGTGGATATTAAACTCCATCACAGGAGGTTCCAGCTCAACATGAGGAGGAACTTCTTCCCTGAGAGAGTCACAGAGCCCTGGAGCAGGCTGCCCAGAGAGGCTGTGGAGTCTTCTCCGGAGCCTTCCCAGCCCTGTCTGGATGTGTTCCTGTGTGACCTGTGCTGGATTCTATGGTCCTGCCCTGGCAGGGGGCTTGGACTTGATGATCTCTGGAGGTCCCTTCCAACTCCTAACATCCTGTGAGCCTGAGCTTCTGGGGAAAGCTCTGGCCTGGATTGCTGATCATTTTTCCATGCAGAGGTGTCCTGCAGGCCATGTCCCAGCACATTAATCCTCCAGGCAATCAAATCTACTGGGACAAAGCCCATCACTGTCACCCATGGAGGCAGAGCCCATGAAGGCTGAATGCCAGGGTCATAGAATCATAGACTAGTTTGGGTTGGAAAGGACCTTTAAAGGTCATCTAGTCCATCCCCCCCTGAAGTGGGTGGGGACATCTAATTGTAGACTAGTTTGGGTTGGAAGGAACTTTTAAAGGCCATCTGATCCAAGCCCACCTGCAGTAGGCAGGGATGCCTTCATTCAACTGTATCAGCTTGATCAGAGCCCCATCCAACCTGATCTGGAATCCTTCTAGGGGCATCTCCCACCCTCCTCTGGACACCCTGGGCCATGGTCTCACCACCCTCTCTGTAACAAATGTCTTCCATCTCTGTGGTCTGAATCTCCCTCTTGTAGTTCAAACCATCCCCTGCTTTTTCTGTTACAGCAGGCACTGGTAAAAAGTCTGTCCCCAGCATTCTGCTCAGCCCCTTCAAGCACTGAAAGGCCACCAGGAGGTCTCCCTGGAGCCTTCTCTTCTCCAGGCTGCACGGCCCCAACTCTCTCAGCATCGCTGCGGCTTCCTCTCTCCCTGCTACAACAGGTCCCTGGCTGGGCTGTGCTGAGGACTCCAGAGCCGCCCCCAGCGCTGCAGGTGGGTTCCCAGCAGAGCAGAGGGGCAGGATCCCCTCCCTGGAGCTGCTGAACCCTGCGACTGCCTCCCTCCAGCTGTGGGCCCGGGCCTGCGGCTCAGCGCCTCGCTTTCCCACGTTGCCCTCCCCCCGTCTCGGGTTTCTGTGTTTTCCTTGGGCTGCCTTTTGGTAAACCTTTGGCTTTGGTGTATTATTAGGGAAAGAAGAGCTTGGTATTAAGTGATGATTATGCAATTTATCCTGTCAGCAAGGAACCTGGGCAGGGGAAATTGCCATTTGTGATGTTGCTTGTGCGCTGACAGCTGTAATTGGTCTTAATTGCAGCGAGGAGCAGATAAGTGGATGTGATGGGAACGAGCACGCTCGCCGTGCTGCTGCCTAGGGACAGCTACTTAACCCAGAGAGTGGCACCAGCTAAGAGGCTGGAAACTGCAGGCTGGTTTAAACACATCGAGGGAAAAAGAGAATTAAAATTAGAAGTACTGATGTTGCTGTCATGGTTGTGATTATTAAGAATTAATGTGTCATTAATAACTAGTAATAAGAGTATAGAATTGCAAGAGACTACTGTGTACACTTATCATACAATAATATACACCAATAACATATAATTGTAGATCATTATGTAGTAGAATAGATACATAATATAATAATACTAGAATTAATAATAATAGAACCACAGAATCAAGCAGGTTGGAAAAGGCCTCAGAGATCATAGTATAGTATCAGAGAATCAGTCAGGGCTGGAAGGGACCACAAGGATCATCCAGCTCCAACCCCCCTGCCATGGGCAGGGACACCCCACACTAGAGCAGGCTGCCCACAGCCTCATCCAGCCTGGGCTTAAACACCTCCAGGGACAGGGCCTCAACCACCTCCCTGGACAACCCATTCCAGGGCTTCAGCACTCTCAGGGGGAAGAACTTCCTCCTCACCTCCAGCCTGAATCTCCCCACCTCCAGCTTCAGTCCATTCCCCCTAGTCCTATCACTGCCTGAGAGCCTGAGCAGTCCCTCCCCAGCCTTCCTGTAGCCCCCTTCAGATCCTGGAAGGCCACAGTGAGGGCACCTGGGAGCCTTCTCTTCTCCAGACTGAACAGCCCCAACTCCTTCAGTCTGTCCTCACAGCAGAGGTGCTCCAGCCCTCTGCTCCTCCTCCTGGCCCTGCTCTGGACACCTTCCAGCCCCTCCAGATCCCTCTTGCAATAGGGGCTCCAGAACTGGAGGCAGTACTGAAGGTGGGGTCTCAGCAGGGCTGAGCAGAGGGGGAGAATCCCCTCCCTTGCCCTGCTGGCCACACTTCTCCTGCTGCAGCCCAGGCTCTGCTTGGCTTTCCGGGCTGCAAGTGCACCCTGAGAGCTCCTGGGGAGCTTCTCCTCCCCCAGCACCCCCAAGTCTCTCTCCTCAGGGCTGCTCCCCAGCCAGGCCCTGCCCAGCCTGCATTTGTGCCTGGGGTTGCCTCCACCAGATCATCAAGTCCAGTCTATTACCTAACACCTAACACCTCCTGACAGCTAGACCATGGCTCTAAGTGCCACATCCAATTCCCTCTTGAACACCTCCAGGGATGGGGACTCCACCACCTCCCTGGGCAGCACATTCCAGTGGCCAATGACTCTTTCTGGGAAGAACTTTCTCCTCACCTCCTCACCCTGGCACAGCTCGAGACTGTGTCCTCTTGTTCTGCCACTGGCTGCCTGGGAGATAATGAATAAAAGAGGGCATAAAAGAGCAGAGCAGTGATGCTTAGTACAATAAAAGCCACAAGTTGGCTCTATAGAAAAACTCCTCTGTGCCTCAGGAGACCTTTTGCCCTAGAATCATAGAATCATAGAATCAGTAAGGTTGGAAAGGATCTCAGAGATCATCAAGTCCAACCTATTATCTAACACCTCCTGACAACTAAGCCATGGCTCCAAGGGCCACATCCATTTCTTTTTGAACACCTCCAGGGCTGGGGACTCCACCACCTCCCTGGGCAGCACATTCCAATGGCCAATTACTCTTCCTGGGAAGAACTTTCTCCTCACCTCCAGCCTAAACCTGCCTTGGCACAGTCAAAACCCACGAGGATTCTTGACCTTGAGGCCACACTGCTGGTTCAGGGGTAATTTGTTGTCCACCAGCACTCCCAGGTCCCTCTCTGCAGAGCTGTTTTCCAGCAGGGCAGCCTCTCCCCTGTACTGGTGCAGGTTCCTCCCCAGGTTCAGGATTCTACTTCTCCCCTGTACTGGTGCAGGTTCAATACAATACAATACAATACAATACAATACAATACAATACAATACACCAGGTCGGAAGAGACCTTCAAGATCATCACGTCCAACCCATCAACCAATCCAACCCACCTAAATACAATACAGTACAATACAATACAAACCACCTAAACAACTAAACAACTGAACTGTGGCACCAAGCACCCCAGCCACCACCAATGAAGGTGACTCCACCACCTCCCTGGGCAGCCCATTCCAATGGGCAATCACTCTCTCTGTGTAGAACTTCTTCCTAACCTTCAGCCTAAACCTCCCCTGGCGCAGCCTGAGACTGTGTCCTCTTGTTCTGGTGCTGCCTGCCTGGGAGAAGAGACCAACCCCCACCTGGCTACAACCTCCCTTCAGGGAGTTGCAGAGAGCAAGAAGGTCACCCCTGAGTCTCCTCCTCTCCAGGCTAAGCAACCCCAGCTCCCTCAGCCTCTCCTCACAGGGCTGTGTTCCAAACCCCTCACCAACTTTGTTGCCCTTCTCTGGACACCTTCCAGCAAGTCAACCTCCTTCCTAAACTGAGGGGCCCAGAACTGGACACAGGACTCAAGGTGTGGCCTCAGCAGTGCAGTGTCCAGGGGCAGAATGACCTCCCTGCTCCTGCTGGCCACACTCTTCCCTGATGCAGGCCAGGATGCCATTGGCCCTCTTGGCTGCCTGGGCACACTGCAGGCTCATGTTCAGCCTGCAATCAACCAGCACCCCCAGGTCCCTCTCTGCCTGGCCACTCTCCAGACACTCTGACCCCAGCCTGTAGCTTTGCATGGGGTTGCTGTGGCCAATGTGCAGCACCTGGCACTTGGATGTGTTCAGTCTCCTGCCCTTGGCCTCTGCCCATCTGTCCAGCCTGTCGAGGTCCCTCTGCAGAGCCTCTCTGCCCTCCAGCAGATCAACTCCTGCCCCCAGCTTGGTGTCATCTGCACATTTACTGATGATGGACTCAATGCCCTCCTCCAGATCATCAATAAAGATGTTGAAGAGGCTGGGGCCCAGCACTGCTCCCTGGGGCACACCACTGGTGCCTGGCTGCCAGCTGGCTGTGGCACCATTCACCACCACACTCTGGGCTCAGCCTCCAGCCAGTTCCTAACCCAGCTCAGAGTGCTGCTGCCCAAGGCAGGGGCTGACAGCTTGGCCAGCAGTTTGCTGTGGGGGATGGTGTCCAAGGCCTTGCTGAGGTCCAGGTGGACCACATCCACAGCCTGCCCCACATCCCCCAGGCAGTCACCTGGGCATGGAAGGAGATCAGGTTGGTCAGGCAGGACCTGCCCTTCCTGAATCCCTGCTGGCTGGGCTGAGCCCTTGGCCATCCTGTAAGTGCTGTGTGACTGCACTCAGGATGACTGCTCCATAACCTTGCCTGGCACTGAGGGCAGGCTGACAGGCCTATCATTCCCAAACCTCCCCAGGTTCATGATTCTACCTCTCCCCTGTACTGGTGCAGGTTCCTCCCCAGGTTCAGGATTCTACCTTTATGAGACTCAGCTCTCCAGCCCAAGAGGCTGTGGATGCCTCTACCCTGTGGGTGTTTAAGTCCAGGTTGGATGAGCCCATGAGCAGCCAAGTCTAGTCGAGAGGGATCCTTGCCCATGGCAAGGGGGGTGGAGTAGATGATCTCTGAGGTGCCTTCCAAGCTGAGCTATTCTGTGATTCTATGAAGATGACTTCTGAGGATGAGAAGTCGTTTTGGTTTGGTTTTTGATATGCCATTGCTTCGCAAGGAAACTGGCTGCTGAGCTTGACCCACAAAATGCATTCACCATGTGCAGCAAAGAAGCCTAAGCTGCTTTTGAACCACATAAAGTGAAAACTAACATTTTTGGGGGTAAGTCTTGGTGGGGAAAAGACATTTCTTTCCTCCCATTTCCCTTCTGATCATTATGCATCAAATGAAAAGATGATACCCACTGCCTTGGGGCAGGAGGACACACTAGATGGCTTCTTGAGCTCTTCTTTGCTTTCTCCTGGCTGCACTCAGATGGAATAGGATACCCAGTGTTCCCTTTCCCTCTTCCCACAGAGTTTTTTTCCAGGCTCCTTTAAAGAATTTGCTGAGTACAGGGAGAACTTCTGCTTCACCAACACAGCCTTGACTGGGGGCTCTTAGACCTTCCCAAAGAAGTGAACCTCATGAAGTTCCACAAGGCCAAGTGCAAGGTCACCAATTGCTTTAACATGGCTTTCGAGCAGGCTTCTTGTTTCCACTCTCTTTTATTTCAAGGGTCCTGCAGCTGGGCTGGGACAATCCCAAGCACAAATACAGGCTGGGCAGGGACTGGCTGGAGAGCAGCCCTGAAGAAAAGGACCTGGGGGTGCTGGGGGAGGAGAAGCTCAGCAGGAGCCAGCAGTCAGCACTTGCAGCCCAGAGAGCCAAGCAGAGCCTGGACTGCAGCAGCAGAAGTGTGGCCAGCAGGGCCAGGGAGGGGATTCTGCCCCTCTGCTCCACTCTGCTCAGACCACAGCTGGAGCTCTGGGTCCAGCTCTGGAGCCTCTGTGCCAAGAAGGATCTGGAGGGGCTGGAAGGTGTCCAGAGCAGGGCCACAAGGATGAGCAGAGGGCTGGAGCTGCTCTGCTCTGGAGACAGCCTGAGAGAGTTGGGGTTGTGCAGGCTGGAGAGGAGAAGGCTCCCAGGAGACCTCATTGTGGCCTTTCAGTATCTGCAGGGGGCTTCAAGAGAGCTGGGGAGGGACTTCTGAGGGTGTCAGGGAGGGATAGAAATGGAGCAAAATAGAAGTGGAGAGATTCAGATGATGTTAGGAAGAAGTTGTTGCCCTGAGGGGGTGAGAGCCTGGCACAGGTTGCCCAGGGAGGTGGTGGCAGCCTCCTGCCTGGAGGTGTTTGCAGCCAGGCTGGAGGTGGCTGTGAGCAGCCTGCTGTTGTGTGAGGTGTCCCTTCCCATGGCAGGGGGGTGGGACTGGCTGAGCCTTGAGGTCCCTTCCAGCCCTGACAGTTCTGTGATTCTATAACAAGAGAAGGCAACCAACTGCTGAGGAATATTTGAGTGGTGCTGTTACCACCCTGCAAAACCACCAAAGTCCGTGTCTTCTGCCGATCTGTTTATGATTTGGGGTACCATCCAGGATCTCTTGAGGGTTTGAGGAAGCTTTTTCTGCCACCTGAAGACAACTTCATTTGGCACAATTCAGTTTGTTGCAGGTTAGAGTGAGTCCATGCTGTTCAGAGCAGGTCCTCCTCAGGTGTATCCCTCTCCTCAGGCTGCTATGCCTGCAGTCAGGGCTCTGTCTCTGATTCTTTTTGTGCTTTGGTTTGGTTCAGTTCAGAGAATCACAGCATCACAGAGTCACAGAATGTCAGGGGCTGGAAGGGACCTCGAAAGCTCATTCAGCCCAACCCCCCTGCCAGGGCAGGAGCACCTGGAGCAGGTCACACAGCAACACATGGTGGGTGGGGAGCGTATAGGGGTCTTGGCGGGGGGCTTGGGGCAGCCTGCTCCAGGCTTCTGTCACCCTTGCAGGGAAAGAAATTTTCCTCCTGTTCCCATGGCACTTCCTCTGCCTCAGCTTCCACCACTGCCCCTTGTGCTGGCCTTGGGCAGCCCCCAGCAGAGCCTGGCTCCAGCCTCTGGGCATCACCCTGCAACAGCTGTAGCACAGCAGGAGGTCACCCTCAGGCTCCTCCTCTGCAAGCTGCAGAGCCCTCAGCTCCCTCAGGCTCTCCTCGTGAGGAAGATCTTCCACTCCCCTAATAATTTTTGTGGACTCTCTCTGGCAGTTCCCTGAGGTCCTTCCTGATCTGAAGTCCCCAGAACTGGGCACAATACTCCAGATGCAGCTTCACCAGAGCAGAGCATGAGAACCTCTCTTGACCTACTAACCACAACCCTGCTAATCCACCCCAGGATGCCTCTTCTTAGCCACAAGAGCACATTGCTGGCTCATGGTCAACCTCCCCTCGTAGGCAAGAAGTGCAAATCACCTCCTTCCCTTGAATCAAAGCAGGTCAAAGCTCTGTGCTGGACTCTTTCAAGCAGTTCCCTGAGGTCCTTCCTGAGCTGAGGGGCCCAGAGCTGGACACAATACTCCAGATGTGGCCTCAGCAGGGCAGAGCAGAGAGGGAGGAGAACCTCTCTGACCTACTGACCACAGCCCTTCTAATGCAGCCCAGGATGCCCTTGGCCTCCTTGGCCACCAGAGCACATTGCTGGCTCATGGTCAGCCTCCCATCCACCAGGACCCCTCAGGTCCCTTTCCCCTTCCCTGCTCTCCCGCAGCTCAGTCCCCAACCTATCCTGCTCCCTGGGGTGTTCTTTCCCAGGTGCAGCCTCTCCCCTTGCCCTTGTTGAATTTCCTTCCCTTGCTCCCTGCCCAGCTCTCAGCCTGTCCAGGTCAGGCTGGATGGCAGCACAACCCTCCTGTGTCAGCCACTCCCCCCAAGCTGGGTGTCCTTTTTTTTTGGTGTGTGTCTTTTTGGTGGTATTTTTTCAGCCCAAATGTAACTTGTTCCCTTGAGCCAGCTGAGAGAAATGTTCAGACAGGGATTCATAACGAGCACCTTGAGGAAGCTTCTCCCCAGCTCAGCATTTTTCCTTTGCTTTCCACAGCTGAACAGGATTCCTCACCCCAAACCATCTTCAGCTGATAAATTCTACCTCCACACTGAGGCTTACAAAAGCCTCCCTTCATTTACAGTCAGGCTGTAGTAGTCCCAGCCACAAAAAGTTCCCAGCCAAATGTGGTTAAAGGGGTTCAAAAAATAAACACAGCAAACAACCAAACCCAACACTAAATAAAGCTGTGACTGGTACTTGGATGTATTTAGGGCAAGCAAATCTAGGGCTCTGTGGCTTAAAGCCAGCCATGGGAGGGTCAAGAAGAAAGTTCCACCACAGATCATTTCTGGAGGTTAGTGGACAACCAAGCAGGTGCTTTGTGCCATGTTGAGGCTTTTCCTTTGGAAGGAAAATGTGGTGTTGGTCACTGAAGATGGTAAGGAACAGCAGTAGCTGAAATGTGCATTTCATTCCTTTCTTCTCCCCTGCAAGAAGCTGGACATGAGCAGACAGGGTGAGCTTGCACCCCAGAAGGGCAAATGCAGCCTGGGCTGCCTCAAAAGCAGCGTGACCAGAGATGGAGACAGGTGAATCTGCCCCTCTGCTCTGCTCTGTGAGGCCTCACCTGGAGTACTGCTTCCAGCTCTGCAGTCCTCAACACAGGAAGGACATGAACCTGATGGAGAGGCTCCAGAGGAGGCCACGAAAAAAGAATCAGGGGGTTGGAGCAGCTCTGCTGTGAGAACAGGCTGAGGGAGCTGGGGGTGTTCAGCCTGGAGAGCTCTGGGGAGATCTAATAGCAGCCTGCCATCACCCGAAGGGGGCTGCAAGATGACTGCAGAGAGACTGTTTGCAAAGTCCTGAAGAGACAGGACTACAATACAATACAATACAATACAATACACCAGGTTGGAAGAGACCTTCAAGATCATCACATCCAACCCATCAACCAATCCAACCCACCGAAATACAATACAATACAATACAATACAATCCAATCCAACCCACCTAAACAACTAACCCATGGCACCAAGCACCCCAGCAAGTCTCCTCCTGAACACCTCCAATGAAGGTGACTCCACCACCTCCCCAGGCAGCCCATTCCAATGGGCAATCACTCTCTCTGTGTAGAACTTCTTCCTAACATCCAGTCTAAACCTGCCCTAGGGACAATGGTTTCAAATGAGAGAAGAGGAGATTTAGATTGGATGAGAGGAACAAGTTCTGCACCAGGAGGGTGGTGGAACACTGCAACAGGTTGCTCAGGGAGGTGGTTGAGGACCCATGCCTGGAGATATTCAAGGTGAGGCTGAACAGGGCTCTGGGTAACCTGATCTAGTTGAGGATGCCTCTGTTTCCTGCAGGGGGGTGTTGGAGTAGATGATCTTTGGAGGTCCCTTGCAGCCCAGACCATTCTGTGATTCTGATTTGGATTCCCTGGGCAGGGTAGCAGAGGTTCTACAGCAGGCATTTAGGTTGGACATCAGGAGGAAGTTCTTTACAACAAGAGTGGTGTCCAGAGAAGGGCAACGAAGTTGGGGAGGGGTTTGGAACACAAGCCCTGTGAGGAGAGGCTGAGGGAGCTGGGGTTGCTTAGCCTGGAGAAGAGGAGGCTCAGGGGAGACCTTCTTGCTCTCTACAACTCCCTGAAGGGAGGTTGTAGCCAGGCAGAGGTTGGTCTCTTCTCCCAGGCAGCCAGCACCAGAACAAGAGGACACAGTCTCAGGCTGCACCAGGGGAGGTTTAGGCTGGATGTTAGGAGGAAGTTCTACAGAGAGAGAGTGATTGCCCATTGGAATGGGCTTGCCCAGGGAGGTGGTGGAGTCACCTTATTGGAGGTGTTCAGGAGGAGATGCTGGGGTGCTTGGTGCCATGGGTTTAGTTTTCAGGTGGGTGGATTGGTTGATGGGTTGGACGCGATGATCTTGAAGGTCTCTTCCAACCTGGTTCATTCTGTTGTATTCTGTTGTATAAATACTGGAAGAGGCTGCCAGAGAGGTAGTTGAGCCCCCATCCCTGGACACATTGAAGGTCAAAGTTGCTGGGGCCCTGAGCACCTGATCTAGTTGGAGCAACCTGAACAACCTGATCTAGTTGGAGACGTCCCTGCTCACTTTAGGGGACAAGATGACCTTTGAGGGTCCCTTCCAACCTGATGCATTCTTTGCTTCCTTCTGTTCTGTTGTGGGATTTGTCAGTGCTACCTTGCATAGGTTTCTGTGTCCTTTGACAGCTGGAGACTTTGCCTGGTCACCCCATTCCCTTAGCTCAAAACCCACTTCTTCCTCAGCCCAAGTTTGATTTCAGAAGCAGCTTCTTCTGATCTGCCGTTTCAGCAGGCCTCAGAGAAAACACTCCAAGCTAAATGGGTTAAATGTTTCCATCAACACAGAGAGCACAGACACAGGCAGTTAAAAGAGGGTTTTGAGCTGATTCAGAGGCCGTGTCTATTTCCAAATAAATTCAATTTAGGAGGACTGGCTCCTAAATGGAGTCTAGTGTCAGTAAACCCTTTAATGGAAAACTTGCAGGCTCTGTGTTTTCCATGCTAAGTACCAAACCAGATGGCTCTGGGATGCAACAACCCAGGCTCCTTTCCCTGCAGGGACAAATGTGCTGACACCACACAAGGCTTACAGGTGTCTGTCAATGTTACAAAGCCCAATAAATACCCTTTCATCCACACCACTCTCTTGCCCAAAGGCCTCCGAGCTGCTGAGCACAAACTCCAAAGGTAATTTACACGGAGCAGGCAGCAACGCCCAGCTGAATCACACAGCGGGAACAAAGGCTGGGAGAAGGCTTGGCATGCCCAGATCCCCCACCTGCAATGCAGGGCACCAGCACTGACAGCCAAGAACAGCCAGCAGGCAGGCTTGGGTCTATGGCTCTGTGATTCTCTGATTCTCTGATTCTGATTTTATGATTCTGTGGTTCTGTGATTCTGTGATTCTATGATTCTGTGATTCAATGATTCTGATTTTATGATTTTATGATTCTATGATTCTGTGGTTCTGTGATTCAGTGATTCTGATTTTATGATTTTATGATTCTATGATTCTGTGATTCAGTGATTCTGTGGTTCTGTGATTCTGTGATTCTGTGGTTCTGGTTTTATGACTCTGTGATTCCAAGATTCTGTCCAGAGAAGGGCAACAAGGCTGGGGAGAGGCCTTGAGCACAGCCCTGTGAGGAGAGGCTGAGGGAGCTGAGGTTGCTTAGCCTGCAGAAGAGGAGGCTCAGGGGAGACCTCATTTTTCTCTCCAACTACCTGAAGGGAGGTTGTAGCCAGGTGGAGGTTGGTCTCTTCTCCCAGGCATCCAGCACCAGAACAAGGGGACACAGTCTCAAGCTGTGCCAGCGGAAGTT
>CM037646.1:2499498-2565115 GCA_015227895.2 Colaptes auratus | reverse complement strand
CCAGAGAGTGGTGGTGAATGGGCCACAGCCAGCTGGCAGCCAGGCACCAGTGGTTGTGCCCCAGGGAGCAGTGTGCTGGGCCCAGCCTCTTAACATCTTATTGATGATCTGGATGAGGGCAGTGAGTCCATCATCAGTAAATTGCAGATGACCCAAGCTGGGGGCAGGAGTTGATCTGCTGGAGGGCAGAGAGGCTTTGCAGAGGGACCTCCACAGGCTGGACAGATGGGCAGAGGCCAAGGGCAGGAGATTGAACACATCCAAGTGCCAGGTGCGCACATTGGCCACAGCAACCCCAGCAGTGCTACAGGCTGGGGGCAGAGTGGCTGAGAGCAGCCAGGCAGAGAGGGACCTGGGGGTGCTGGTTGATGGGAGGGCTGAACATGAGCCTGCAGTGTGCCCAGGGGGCCAAGAGGGCCAATGGCATATCCTGGCCTGCATCAGGAAGAGTGTGGCCAGCAGGAGCAGGAGGGTCATTGTGCACTGGACACTGCACTGGTTAGGCACAACCTTGAGTCCTGTGTCCAGTTCTGGGCCCCTCAGGTTAGGAAGGAGGTGACTTGCTGGAAGGTGTCCAGAGAAGGGCAACAAAGTTGGGGAGGGGTCTGGAGCACAGCCCTGTGAGGAGGGGCTGAGGGAGCTGGGGTTACTTATCCTGGAGAAGAGGAGGCTCAGGGGAGACCTCATTGCTCTCTCCAACTCCCTGAAGGGAGGTTGTAGCCAGGCAGAGGTTGGTCTCTTCTCCCAGGCAGGCAGCACCAGAACAAGAGGACAGAGTCTCAGGCTGCACCAGGGGAGGTTTAGGCTGGATGTTAGGAGGAAGTTCTACACAGAGAGAGTGATTGCCCATTGGAATGGGCTGCCCAGGGAGGTGGTGGAGTCACCTTCATTGGAGGTGTTCAGGAGGAGACTTGCTGGGGTGCTTGGTGCCATGGGTTAGTTGTTTAGGTGGGTTGGATTGGCTGATGGGTTGGACGTGATGATCTTGAAGGTCTCTTCCAACCTGGTGTATTGTATTGTATAGGAGCCAGCAGTGTGCCCAGGTGGCCAAGAAAGCCAAAGGCCTCCTGGCTGGGATCAGCAATGCTGTGTCCAGCAGGAGCAGGGGTGATGGTTTGACCTAAAAAAAGAGGGAGATTTAGACTGAAAAGAGGGGAGAACCTTTTTACACTGAGGGTGGTGAGCCTCTGCCCCAGGATGCCCAGAGAGTGGTGGATGTCTCATCCCTGGAAGCATTCCAGGTAAGGTTACCTGGGGTTCTGCTCAAGCTGCTGTAGCTGAAGATGTTGCTGCTCACTGGTCCCTTCCAACCCAAACCAGTCAGGGACTGCTGTGAGTGAGGGAGGAAGGAAAGCATGGGGCAGAGGGTGGGAAACCTGTGTTCTTCCTCTCTGCTTTCCAGGATGTCTCAGCTGAATGTAGAGGGAAGGTTTCAAAGCAGGCAGCTTCTAGGACCCCAAGATGGGTTGTAGCAGATGGCTTTCTCAGGTGTTCATGCCAGCAGTAATTTCTCTTTTCCTAATTTAGGAGCTTTTTAAAACACATGCAGCTGTGATGGTTGCTGGGATTTGCCCCCTGTGGCCACTTTGTCCCCCAGCACTCCTAGGCCCTTCTCCACTAAGCTGCTTTCCAGCAGATCACAGAATGGTCCAGGCTGGAAGGGACCTCCAAAGCTCACCCAGCCCAACCTCCCTGCAGCCAGCAGGGACAGCCCCAGCTAGATCAGGCTGCCCAGGGCCCTGTCCAGCCTCACCTTGGGAAGGACCTCTCCAGGGAAGGAGCCTCAACCACCTCCCTGGGCAACCTGTGCCAGTGTTCCACCACCCTCATGGTAAAGAACTTGCTCCTCCCATCCAATCTCAATCTGCTCTGCTCTAGTCTGAAGCCACTGCCCCTGCTCCTGTCCCTGCAGGCCTTTGCAAACAGTCTCTCTGCTGCCTTCTTGCAGCCCCCTTCAGGTCCTGGCAGGCTGCTCTTAGGTCTCCCCAGAGCCTTCTCTTCTCCAGGCAGAACACCCCCATCTCCCTCAGCCTGGCCTCACAGCAGAGCTGCTCCAACCCCCTGAGCATCTTCATGTCCCTCCTCTGGAGCCTCTCCATCAGCTCCAGGTCCTTGCTGTGCTGAGGGCTCCAGCCCTGCACACAGCCCTGCAGGTGAGGTCTCCCCAGAGCAGAGCAAAGTGGCAGAATCCCCTCTCTGGCTCTCTGGCAATGCTGCTTTGGATGCAGCCCAGGCTGCCCTTGGCCTTCTGTGCTGCAAGCTCACACTGCCTGCTCCTGGCCAGCTTCTCAGCCCTCAGCACCCCTCACCCCCTGTTGCAGTGGGTGATTCCTCCCAGATGCAGGACCCTACACTTGTTGTACTTCATGGTCTCCTCTCCAGCCTCTCCAGGTCTGACTGAAGAGCAGCACAGCCTGGTGGGGTGTCAGCCAGTCCCCCCAGTTTGGTCCCATCAGCAAACAGACTGAGGGTCCCATCTGTGCCTTCATCATCCGTGATGAAGACAGAGAACAAGACTGGGCCCTGGGGATGTGTGCTGGGTCACTCCTGGAGAGCAGTCCTGACCCCTGGGAATCACCAAGAGCTGCAGGCCTCCAACTGTGCTCTGTCCTTCAGTCAGTTCCCCAGCCACCAGTGGAAGCAGAGGCACTGACAGCTACAGATTGAAATATTTCAGCATTTTATTGCCAGAGAAATGCCTGCAGACTCTCTCTTCATCATTTCCACACAGGAACAGCTCACTTTCAAGACTGAGAACTTCACCAAGTGGAATTTCAGCTTTGCATCATGCAGGGCTGCCAGAAGCAGCTTGTAAGCCTCTCTTTTGTTTATACAGCTTATGAAAGCAGAAAGCTCTCTGAAGCTTTAACAGAACCAATGTGCCCTGGCATCAGTGGAAGAAGAAGTCAACACTGGTAGGACATATTTCACTTTTAAGCCTGGCCTCGTGACAAACCTTCAGGTAAAGCCCTTTGGACGAGGGCTGGGAGTGCCAGGACGAGGGGCAATGGCTTTGAGCTGGAAGAGCACAGATTGAGACTGGAGATGAGGAAGAAATTCTGTACAGTGAGGGTGGGGAGACTCTGGCACAGGTTGCCCAGGGAGGTTATGGCTGCCTCCTGCCTGGAGGTGCTCCAAGGCCAGGCTGGATGAGGCCTTGAGCAGCCTGTGCTGGTGGGAGGTGTCCCTGCCCATGGCAGGGGGTTGGAGCTGGATGAGCTTTGAGGTCGCTTCCATAGTTTCACAGTATCAGTCAGGGTTGGAAGGGACCACGAGGATCATCCAGTTCCAACCCCCCTGCCATGGGCAGGGACACCCCACACTAGAGCAGGCTGCCCACAGCCTCATCCAGCCTGGGCTTAAACACCTCCAGGGACAGGGCCTCAACCACCTCCCTGCACAACCCATTCCAGGGCTTCACCACTCTCAGGGGGAAGAACTTCCTCCTCACCTCCAGCCTGAATCTCCCCACCTCCACCTTCATTCCCTTCCCCCTAGTCCTATCACTCCCTGAGAGCCTGAGCAGTCCCTCCCCAGCCTCTCTGTAGCCCCCTTCAGATACTGGAAGGCCACAATGAGCTCACCTGGGAGCCTTCTCTTCTCCAGCCTGAACAGCCCCAACTCCTTCAGTCTGTCCTCACAGCAGAGGTGCTCCAGCCCTCTGCTCCTCCTCCTGGCCCTGCTCTGGACACCTTCCAGCACCTCCAGATCCCTCTTGCAATAGGGGCTCCAGAACTGGAGGCAGTACTGCAGGTGGGGTCTCAGCAGGGCTGAGCAGAGGGGGAGAATCCCCTCCCTTGCCCTGCTGGCCACACTTCTCCTGCTGCAGCCCAGGCTCTGATTGGCTTCCGGGCTGCAAGTGCACCCTGAGAGCTCCTGGGGAGCTTCTCCTCCCCCAGCACCCCCAAGTCTCTCTCCTCAGGGCTGCTCCCCAGCCAGTCCCTGCCCAGCCTGCATTTGTGCCTGGGGTTGCCTCCACCCAGCTGCAGGACCCTGCCCTTGGTCTTGTTGAAGCTCCTGAGGTTGGCTTGTGCCCACCTCTCCATCCTGCCCAGGTCCCTCTGGATGGATCCCTTCCCTCCAGCTGTCTGCTGCACCACACAGCTTGGTGTCAGCAGCAACCTTGCTGAGGCTGCACTCACTGCCACTGCCCATGGCCCCCACAGAGATGTTGAACAAGCCTGGTCCCAGGACTGATCCCTGAGGGCCTCTGCTTGTCCCTGGCCTCCACTGGGACATGGACCCATGGACAGCCACTCTCTGGGTGCAGCCATCCAGCCAGTTCTGTATCCATCTAGTGGTCACCCATCACACCCATGTGTCACCAGCCTGGAGACCAGGATGTGGGGCAGGACAGTGCCGAAGGCTTTGCTCAGGGGCCAGGTAAATGACATCAGCTGCTCGCCCCTCAGCTATTGATGTTGTGACCTGTTCATAGAAGGCCACCAGGTTTGTCAGGCAGGATTTGCCCTTGGCAAAGCCATGCTGACTGCTCCCCAATCACCTCTTCCCTACTCTTCTGAGTCAGTAGTGCCTCCAGGAGGATCTGCTCCATGATCTTTCCGGGCACAGAGGTGAGGCTGACTGGCCTGGAGTTCCCTGGTTCCTCCTTCTTACCCTTTTTGCAGATGGGAGCAGTGTTCCCCCTTTTCCAGCCTGTGGGGACTGCCCCAGGCTGCCATGGCTTTTGGAATAGACTAGAGAGGGGCTTAGCAACCTCCTCTGCCAGCTCTCTCAGCACCCGTGGGTGTATCCCATCGGGTCCCATGGACTTGAACACTTTCAGGCTCTTCAGGTGATCCCCAGCCTGAGCTTCACTTACCATGGGCAGTTCTTCCTCCCCGTCCCTGGCATTGTCTGCCATGACTCCAGGAGTGTGGCTGGAGGCCCTTGCAGTGAAGACTGAGGTAAAGAAGTGATTGAGTAGCTCAGCCTTTTCCACATCACTTGTGACCAATTCACCAGTTTCCTTTCTGAGGGGGCCCACACCTTCCCTACTCTTCTTCTTGCCATTAATATACCTGTGGAAGTTCTTAGTGCTCCCTTTAACCTCCCTGGCTAGATTCAATTCCAACCCAAGCCATCCGTGGAAGTGAGCAGACCATTCTGACTGGCTCCCAGAATGGTGAGGGGAAAGAGCAAAATGGCAACTTGCATGCTGTGGTTGGCCCTGACTTGTGGCAGAGCTGAAAGTGAGGCACGGGGAGGAAAGCTTCCCACTGGAGGCCCCCAAAGACAGCAGCAGCACTTGTGTGAGTTCCCACCAGAGCAAGGGATTCCTTGGGACAAGGAACACCCAGGGGCCAGACTCCTATCCATCCAAAGGCTATGGCAGATGGGCTCCTCTTGCTAACTGAGCACACCAGTGCCCCCCTTCAGTAATGTCACAAGAGATTTTAATGGGAGGTCTCCCGTGCTGGAGTCTCCTTCTCTGGAGATGTTCAAAACCCACCTGGATGCATCCCTGTGTGGACTCCCCTGGGTGCTCCTGCTCTGGCTGGGGGATTGGGCTGGATGTGCTCTTGATGTCCCTTCCAACCTGTAATGTTCTGTGATGCTGTGATCTGTCTCACAGGGACGAGGGGAGAGGGTCCAGAGCCATTCATAGTATCATAGAATTAGTCAGGGTTGGAAGGGACCACAGGGATCATCCAGTTCCAACCCCCCTGCCATGGGCAGGGACACCCCACACTAGAGCAGGCTGCCCACAGCCTCAGCCAGCCTGGGCTTAAACACCTCCAGGGACAGGGCCTCAACCACCTCCCTGGACAACCCATTCCAGGGCTTCACCACTCTCAGGGGGAAGAACTTCCTCCTCACCTCCAGCCTGAATCTCCCCACCTCCAGCTTCAGTCCATTCCCCCTAGTCCTATCACTACCTGAGAGCCTGAGCAGTCCCTCCCCAGCCTTCCTGTAGCCCCCTTCAGATCCTGGAAGGCCACAGTGAGGTCACCTGGGAGCCTTCTCTTCTCTCCCTGTGGGTGGAGATGGCCATGTTGTTGCCTGGGAAGATTGCTTGATGCAGATATTCTGGGCCAGGAGTGTCCAGACACTGCAAGCAGCTGCAGAAAGGCCAAGTTAGAAGGAGTGAAGCTGTCAGGAGCCAGATATTTGTGGTTAAAACAACAGGGGGGGTGGAAAGCTGCTACGTGCCATTTACAGAGCCTCTCTTTCTGAGAAGTAACCAAAAAAAGGCATTTCAGCCTTTGCAGAGGAAGCCAGAACAAGTGAATGGCCCTTGGCAGTGGAGTTCCTCCCTGAAATGAACAATGGAAAGTAGCAAAAGCCTCAGGGCACTATTAAGAACTAAAAGTAAAGGCCAGCAGTGCCCAACCTGGCACTCCCCTGGCATTTGGCACATCCAGCTCCAGAGCAGCTGGAGGGTCTGCAGGGCCCTGGAGGTGGTCAGAGTCTGCTGTGGGGGAAATGAGCTGTGGGAGGTAACTGACACATGGCAGGGGTGGTGTTAGCACCTACAGGGCTGGGATAAGAGCTCATCCTGATGGGCAAAAGGGTTTCCCATGCTGTGCTTCCAAGGTTGATCTCCTGGTTGTCTCCAGGATGGGGGAGAGCTCCTTCAAAGCTCTTCAGTGACAACAGTGCCAGCACAACTCCCTGCTCAAGGCTTGGAGAGAGGTGAGGACTACTTAGACCTGGTCGAGGCAAGAGAATCCTAGCATGGTGAGAGTTGGAAGGAACCTCTGGAGATCATCCAGTCCAACCCCCCTGCTGCACCCACAGCAGCTTGCCCAGGACCACCATGGCCAGGTGGGGTTGGAATCTCTCCAGACAGCAGTCATCCTGTGGCCTCCCTGATCAGCATGGCACCACCCCACTGCAGAATCCTGTGGAATCCTCTAGAAGCTCAGAGAATCATTGATGTGTTAAGGTTGGAAGAGGCCTTGGAGACAGGTTGTGGAGTCTCCTCCTCTGGAGTCTTCCCAGCCCAGTCCTGTGTGACCTGTGCTGGATTCTATGCTCCTGCTCTGGCAGGGGCTTGGACTCGATGAGAAAGGGACCTGGGGGTAGTGGTTGATAGTAGGCTGAACAGCACTGTGCCCAGGGGGCCAAGGAGGCCAACGGCATCCTGGCCTGCATCAGGAACAGTGTGGCCAGCAGGAGCAGGGAGGTCATTGTGCCCTGTGCTCAGCACTGCTGAGGCCACACCTTGAGTGCTGTGTCCAGTTCTGGGCCCCTCAGGTCAGGAAAGATGTTGAGCTGCTGGAAGGTGTCCAGAGAAGGGCAAGAAAGCTGGGGAGGGGTCTGGAGCACAGCCCTGGGAGGAGAGGCTGAGGGAGCTGGGGTTGCTTAGCCTGGAGAAGAGGAGGCTCAGGGGTGACCTTCTTGCTCTCTCCAACTCCCTGAAGGGAGGTTGTAGCCAGGTGGGGATTGGTCTCTTCTCCCAGACACCCAGCCCCAGAACAAGAGGACACAGTCTGAAGCTGTGCCAGGGGAAGTTTAGGCTGGAGGGGAGGAGAAAGTTCTTCCCAGCAAGAGAGATTGGCCCTTGGGATGTGCTGCCCAGGGAGGTGGTGGAGTCCCCATCCCTGGAGGTGTTTAGGAAGAGCCTGGCTGAGGCACTTGGTGCCATGGTTTAGTTGATCAGATGGTGTTGGGTGATAGGTTGGACTGGATGATCTCTGAGGTCTTTTCCAACCTGGTTAATTCTGTTCTATTCTCTTCCAACCCCTAGCATCCTGTGTAGGCCAGTAAGATGTGTTTGTATGTACTAAGAGAAGGTTCTCTGGTCCCACCATGAGTCAGTTACAGATCCAGCTATGAAATACTCTGTCTTCCACTGCAAAGAGTGGTGTGCCCCAAGGATCAGTGCTGGGCCCCATGCTCTTCAACATCTTTATGGGCATTGAGTCCATCAGCAGTAAATTGGCAGATGACACCAGGCTGGGGGCAGGAGTTGATCTGCTGGAGGGCAGAGAGGCTCTGCAGAGGGACCTCGACAGGCTGGACAGATGGGCAGAGGCCAAGGGCAGGAGATTGAACACAGCCAAGTGCCAGGTGCTGCACATTGGCCACAGCAACCCCAGGCAGTGCTACAGGCTGGGGGCAGAGTGGCTGAGAGCAGCCAGGCAGAGAGGGACCTGGGGGTGCTGGTTGATGGGAGGCTGAACATGAGCCTGCAGTGTGCCCAGGCAGCCAAGAGGGCCAAGGGCATCCTGGCCTGCATCAGGAAGAGTGTGGCCAGCAGGAGCAGGGAGGTCATTCTGCCCCTGGACACTGCACTGGTTAGGCCACACCTTGAGTCCTGTGTCCAGTTCTGGGCCCCTCAGGTTAGGAAGGAGGTTGACTTGCTGGAAGGTGTCCAGAGAAGGGCAACAAGGTTGGTGTGGGGTTTGGAACACAGCCCTGTGAGGAGAGGCTGAGGGAGCTGGGGTTGCTTAGCCTGGAGAAGAGGAGACTCAGGGGTGACCTTATTGCTCTCTACAACTACCTGAAGGGAGGTTGTAGCCAGGCAGAGGTTGGTCTCTTCTCCCAGGCAGCCAGTACCAGAACAAGAGGACACAGTCTCAGGCTGTGCCAGGGGAGGTTTAGACTGGATGTTAGGAAGAAGTTCTACACAGAGAGAGTGATTGCCCATTGGAATGGGCTGCCCAGGGAGGTGGTGGAGTCACCTTCATTGGAGGTGTTCAGGAGGAGACTTGCTGGGGTGCTTGGTGCCATGGGTTAGTTTTTTAGGTGGTTTGTATTGTATTGTATTGTACTGTATTGTGTTTAGGTGGGTTGGATTGGTTGATAGGTTGGACGTGATGATCTTGAAGGTCTCTTCCAACCTGGTGTATTGTATTGTATTGTATTGTATTGAGAATCAAAGCATGGCTTCAGGTTGGAAGAGACCTCAGAGATCATCCACTCCACCCTCCCTGCCACAGGCTGGGACACCTCCTAGCTAGGCTTAGCTCCTCAAGACCTCATCCAATCTATCCTTAATCACCTCCAGGAAGAGCACATCCCCAGCCATGCTGGGCAAACCTATTCCAGAGTCTCACCACCCTCAGACTGAAGAAATTCTTCCTCAGCTCCAGTCTAACCCTGGTCTCCTTCAGCTTCAAACCATTCCCCCTTGTCCTATCAGTAGACACCCTCATGAAGAGTCCCTTTCAAGGACCTACACAATAATAGTTGGCCAGGGTTAATCAGCAGATCTTATGTTCCCAGAAGATGTCAACTAATGGCAGACTCAAAACATCAAGAGGTACTTCTCCAACCAGCTTAGAATTGAGCCATGGAATTCCTTGCCACGGGATGTTTGCATGTAAATAATCTACTTTGGAAGGGTACAAGGAAAAATCATCTCCAGACATTAAACACAAGGACATTAAAATCCTGGAAGCCTGGGAATATGCTTGTCCTAGGCTCACAGACTGGTTTGGCTTGGAAGGGACTTCTAGAGCTCACCCAGTCTAACCCTCTGCAGTCAGCAGGGACAGCTGCAGCTGGAGCAGGTTGCCCAGAGCTCTGTCCAACCTGACCCAGAATGGCTCCAGGCATGGGTCCTCTGCTACCAATCTGGGCAACCTGGGCCAGGGTCTCACCACCCTCAGTGTAACAAATTCCTTCCTTCCCTCTTTTAGTTCAAGCCATCATCCCTTGTATCATAGTATCAGAGAATCAGTCAGGGTTGGAAGGGACCACAAGGATCATCCAGTTCCAACCCCCCTGCCATGGGCAGGGACACCCCACACTAGATCAGGCTGCCCACAGCCTCATCCAGCCTGGGCTTAAACACCTCCAGGGACAGGGCCTCAACCACCTCCCTGCACAACCCATTCCAGGGCTTCACCACTCTCAGGGGGAAGAACTTCCTCCTCACCTCCAGCCTCAATCTCCCCACCTCCAGCTTCAGTCCATTCCCCCTAGTCCTATCACTGCCTGATGTCCTGAGCAGTCCCTCCCCAGCCTTCCTGTAGCCCCCTTCAGATCCTGGAAGGCCACAGTGAGGTCACCTGGGAGCCTTCTCTTCTCCAGACTGAACAGCCCCAACTCCTTCAGTCTGTCCTCACAGGAGAGCTGCTCCAGCCCTCTGCTCCTCCTCCTGGCCCTGCTCTGGACACCTTCCAGCACCTCCAGATCCCTCTTGGAATAGGGGCTCCAGACCTGGAGGCAGTACTGCAGGTGGGGTCTCAGCAGGGCTGAGCAGAGGGGGAGAATCCCCTCCCTTGCCCTGCTGGCCACACTTCTCCTGCTGCAGCCCAGGCTCTGATTGGCTTTCCGGGCTGCAAGTGCACCCTGAGAGCTCCTGGGGAGCTTCTCCTCCCCCAGCACCCCCAAGTCTCTCTCCTCAGGGCTGCTCCCCAGCCAGTCCCTGCCCAGCCTGGATTTGTGCCTGGGGTTGCCTCCACCCAGCTGCAGGACCCTGCCCTTGGTCTTGTTGAAGCTCCTGAGGTTGGCTTGTGCCCACCTCACAGAATGGTCTGGGTTGGAAGGGACCTCCAGAGCTCATCCAGTCCAACCCCCTCTGTGGTCAGCAGGGACATCAAACCAGATCAGGCTGCCCAGAGCCCTTTTGAACCTCACCTTGAATATCTCCAGGGAAGGAGCCTCAACCACCTCTCTGGGGAACATATTCCAGTGTTCCATCACCCTCATAGTAAAGAACTTGTTCCTAACATCCAATCCAAATCTCTCATTGTACAGTTTGAGTTCTGGGTATCTGCCTTGTCCACCCTTTCCTTGGTATCCATCATCAGTGGGTGGCAGCGTGGCTGAACCAGAGGTGCCACGAGCGTGTCTCGGGTCTGGTGTGAGACACACTCCTTATGGCTCTGAGGTCCACACACAAACAATGAGTTTTTTGACTTCCAACAAGCCTCTTGCCTTCCCTTGCCAGCCCTGTCCTTCCACTGAGGGAGCAACAGGTACCCACAGCTTTTGCAACCTGGACACTGAGGTGGAAGCAAGGAGCACAAAGTGAAGCGTGTCACATCCTGGGCTGCAGCAAGAGAAGTGTGGCCAGCAGGGCCAGGGAGGGGATTCTGCCCCTCTGCTCCACTCTGCTCAGACCACAGCTGCAGCTCTGGGTCCAGTGCTGGAGCCTCTGTGCCAGGAAGGCTCTGGAGGGGCTGGAAGGTGTCCAGAGAAGGGCCACGAGGAGGAGCAGAGGGCTGGAGCTGCTCTGCTCTGGAGAAAGCCTGAGAGAGTTGGGGTTGTGCAGGCTGGAGAGGAGAAGGCTCCCAGGAGACCTTCTGATGGCCTTCCAGCATCTGCAGGGGGCTCCAAGAAAGCTGGGGAGGGACTTTTGAGGGTGTCAGGGAGGGATAGGACTGGGGGGGTGGAGCAAAACTAGAAGTGGGGAGATTGAGATTGGCTGTGAGGAAGAAGTTGTTGCCCCTGAGGGTGGTGAGAGCCTGGCACAGGCTGCCCAGGGAGGTGGTGGCAGCCTCCTGCCTGGAGGTGCTTGCAGCCAGGCTGGAGGTGGCTGTGAGCAGCCTGCTGTGGTGTGAGGTGTCCCTGCCCATGGCAGGGGGCTGGGACTGGCTGAGCCTTGAGGTCCCTTCCAAGCCTGACAGTTCTGTGGTTCTCTGCTGCTCCTTCTCTGTAGCTGGCTGCCATCCCCTGCTCCCTTCTGACAGATGGGAAATAAACAGCCCAAAGCAAAAGGTAGGAGGAACCCTGTGTAACATGGGACTGCAGATGCTTTCCAAACGTGGAGAGATGATTATTTCTGCTGTGGAAAATTGTGGCATTAGCAGCCAAGTGCCTCCCTCCAGCTCAGCTTTGCTCTGCTTTTCTCCAAGGAAGGTGTCCTCCTCCCCTTTTCACAGCACAGGCTTGAACTGAGTGGGCAGGGAAGCATTTCAAGAGAGAGATTTGTAAACAAAGTGGTTTCCCTGAACAAAGTGGATCCAGGTGACAAACAGCCCACCAGCTGCAGCAGCTCTCTGCCTGTCACACCACAATGCCTCTGTTCGGTGGCTCAGGACCCTTGGAGGTATCCCAGGGCAAGAGAGCTCAAGTATGGAGGAAGCAGCACAGAAGGCACCAAATACCAGGCCTGAAGGCAACAAGGACCATGGCAAAGCTGACAGAGAGCTTGAGGATGCACAAGATGACCTCATTGGTGTCTGGCAGATTTGTCAGGGGCAAATGTACCCTGGAAGTCTCCCTGAAGCTGCTCCCCCACACTATCAGCCCTAGATAACTCTAGGACCCGAGCAGGAATTTTCTTCCATTATCTTTTACTGTCAGGAACAGCAACAAAAAATATTATTCACCATATCATGGAATGGTTTGGGTTGCAAGGGACCATAAGGATCATATAGTTCCTACCCCCCTGCAGCCAAGGGCAAGGACACCTGCTAGACCACACTGCTCAAGCCCCGTTCAACCTGTTTTGCAGCACTATGAACATACCCTAAATCATAAGGGTTTGGTAAACCATAGAATCACAGGAGCAACCAGCTTGGAAAAGACCTCAGAGATCATCCAGTCCAACCTCACCCAACACTTCCTGACAACTAAACCATGGCTCCAAGTGCCACATCCAAGCCCCTCTTGAACACCCCAGGGACGGTGACTCCACCACCTCCCTGGGCAGCACATCCCAATGGCCAATGACTCTCTGGGTGAAGAACTTCCTCTTCACCTCCAGCCTAAACCTCCCCTGGCACAGCTTGAGACTGTGTCCTCTTGTTCTGGGGATGGCTGCCTGGATGAAGAGACCAACCCCCTCCTGGCTACAACCTCCCTTCAGGGAGTTGGAAAGAGCAATGAGGTCTCCCCTGAGCCTCCTCTTCTCCAGGCTAAGCAACCCCAGCTCCCTCAGCCTCTCCTCACAGGGCTGTGCTCCAGACCCCTCCCCAGCTTTCTTGCCCTTCTCTGGATACCTTCCAGCAGCTCAACATCTTTCCTGACCTGAGGAGCCCAGAACTGGACACAGGACTCAAGGTGTGGCCTCAGCAGTGCTGATCACAGGGCAGAATGACCTCTCTGCTCCTGCTGGCCACACTGTTCCTGATGCAGGCCAGGATGCCATTGGCCTTCTTGGCCACCTGGGCACACTGCAGGCTCATGTTCAGCCTACCATCAACCAGCACCCCCAGGTCCCTCTCTGCCTGGCTGCTCTCAGCCACTCTGACCCCAGCCTGTAGCACTGCCTGGGGTTGCTGTGGCCAATGTGCAGCCCCTGGCACTTGGATGTGTTCAATCTCCTGCCCTTGGCCTCTGCCCATCTGTCCAGCCTGTCGAGGTCCCTCTGCAGATCTCTCCCACCCTCTAACAGATCAACTCCTGCCCCAAATTTGGTGTCATCTCGAAATTTACTGCTGATGGACTCAATGCCCTCCTCCAGATCACCAATCAAGATATTGAACAGGCTGGGGCCCAGCACTGATCCCTGGGGGACACCACTGGTGCCTGGCTGCCAGCTGGCTGTGGCACCATTCACCACCACATGCTTAATTAGGAAAAGTTTCTTATGGCTCAGAAGTCCAAATCAAGTTGAGGGCTGCTTCTTGAGGATAGCCAGCTAGCAGCAAAGGCTTTCTCTAGGCCTATAGGTAATCCAGAATCACAGCTCCTTGAGGGTGCTGGAGCCCTGGAGCAGGCTGCCCAGAGAGGTTGTGGAGTCTCCTCTGGAGAGATGCCAACCCCACCTGGGTATTGTGCTCCTGGGCAAGCTGCTGTGGGTGCCCTGCTTGAGCAGGGGGTTGGACTGGATGATCTCCAGAGGTCCCTTTCCACTCTGCCTTTTTTGATTAGCTGAGCTGCAGTGGGAGCTCTCCATGCCCACCTCAGCTCTGCAGGTGAGATGCTGGGCTAAGACTACAGCTCCCACGATGCCAAGTAACTGAAGATGCTGGATTTAAAGAGTGACTTATGAGAGCTGGCTGAAACTCCTACTTCAATTTGCTCCTGAGATAGAACAGCTTCCTTTTTTGGCTGAAAACCCCAAGCTTTTTCCTCTTTGTTCTGTCCAAGCATTTTCCTTTCTAAAGAAAACGTGGAAGCATCCAGGAAAGCAGAGGCAAGATTTCAAAGGGATGATTAGGAAATAACTGGATCTGAAGAAAGAAGGAAAGAAGGAAGGAATGTTTACAGGCACAGAAGGCTGCCTGCAGCCCAGCACAAGCCCACCACCCCAACTCCCCTTCTTTAGGAGATACTTCCCAGTTTGAGCAAGGTTGTGTTTTGACAGTTGTAGTTCTCGTGGCCTGCAGCCTTAGCTTGCTCTTCATGGAGCTTTTGCTGCTAATGCAAGGCTGAGTTAGGGGCTGGAGGTCCTCACAGCAGCTGACTCTTATTAGGTCTTGTTGGTAGGAGAGAAAAGCAAATGCCCAGGCAGCCCAGGAGAAGCTGGAAGAAGTTCCTCAACTTATGGCTGTAGCATGGAGAGTGATGGCTCAGAGGAAAAGAAGAACACAGTTACTGCCTTGGACAACAGGCTTACAGGGTGTCAGGGGTTGGAAGGGACCTCCAAAGGTCATTGAGTCAAACCCCTCTGCCAGGGCAGGACCATAGAGTCCAGCACAGGTCACACAGGAGCACATCCAGACAGGGCTGGGAAGGCTCCAGAGCAGGAGACTCCACAACCTCTCTGGGCAGCCTGCTCCAGGGCTCTGGGACCCTCACAGGCAAGAAGTTCCTCCTCATGGTGAGCTGGAACCTCCTGTGCAGGAGTTTCTATCCATTGCCCCTTGTCCTATCCCAGGGTGCAGCTGATCAGAGCCTGTCCCCTCCCTCCTGACCCCCAGCCCTTAGATATTGATAGACATCGATCAGATCCCTCTCAGTCTGCTCCTCTGCAGACTGAACAGCCCCAGGGCTCTCAGCCTCTCCTCACAGGGCAGTGCTCCAGGCCCTTCAGCATCCTTCCATTCTACTTCTACAGCCCAATGGTTGCTGATGCCTTGCCATAGAATAGAATCTCATCATTGTTTTGCTTGGAAGATACCTTTAGGATTACTGAGTCCAACCATCAACCCAACACCCCCATGGCTGTCAAACCATGTGCCAAATGCCATGGCCACAGGTTTCTTGAACACCTCCAGGGACAGTGACTCCACCACTTCCCTGGGCAGCCTGTTCCAATCCCTGAGTTGGACTTTAAGCCAGGACTGAGGCAAGTGGCTGGTGTCCTCCTGACTTTGGAGCCTTCTGAGATCAGTGTGCTCCTTGATGCTGGGTAAGGCCCCAGTCATGGGGAAATACCTGGCAGTGGGGAATGGCAATCTCCTCCCATAGTACTTGATTCACCTAGATAGAAACATTGCTGTTGGAGAAGACCTCCAAGGCTGAGTTCTTCTGTGAATCTAGTACCACCAAGTCCAACACTAAACCATGTCCCTCAGCACCCTACCTGCCATCTCTTCCTTCGCGTTTGCCTTGTCCCACCCCCGATACTGTGAACCCTCCTAGGAAGCCTGGGGGCTTCCATCCTGGTGCTGTGCAGCAGGCAGAAGAGGGGAGATGAGCTGAGCATGGATCACAGGTGGCTGCCCTCTTTGCAAGCAGATTTTGACCTGAGCCATCAGGGTGCTGGAGCCCTGGAGCAGGCTGCTCAGAGAGGTTGTGGAGTCTCCTCTGGAGACTTTCAGTCTGGAGGTGTTCCTGTGTGGCCTGCCCTGGGTGATCCTGCTTTGGCAGAGGGGTTGGACTGGATCAGAGTCTCACAGTATCACTAAGGTTGGAAGAGACCTCCAAGATCATCGAGTCCAACCTGGCACCACAGACCCCATGACTAGACCATGGCACCAAGTGCCACATCCAATCCCCTCTGGAACACCTCCAGGGACGGTGACTCCACCACCTCCCTGGGCAGCACATCCCAATGGAGAACAACTCTCTCAGTGAAGAACTTTCTCCTCACCTCCAGCCTAAACTTCCCCTGGTGCAGCTTCAGGCTGTGTCCTCTTGTTCTGGTGCTGGGTGCTACAAAGAAGAGGCCAACCCCCACCTGGCTACAACCTCCCTTCAGGGAGTTGCAGAGAGCAATGAGGTCTCCCCTGAGCCTCCTCTTCTCCAGGCTAAGCAACCCCAGCTCCCTCAGCCTCTCCTCACAGGGCTGTGCTCAAGGCCTCTCCCCAGCCTTGTTGCCCTTCTCTGGACACCTTCAAGTGTCTCAATGTCCTTCCTAAACTGAGGGGCGATCTCTGCAGGTCCCTTCCAGCCCCTAAGATCCCGTGATCAGTGCTGTAACTCGGCCACTGACCACTGCTGGGAGCCTGGGGGCAGTCTGGCCTTGGGGTCTGCCATGCCCATCCCTCTTGGAGAACCTGGCTGCTGAATGCTTTCTCACTGGGGCTCAGGAAAAGGATCTTTCTGTGCCCTCCTGGGCTCTGAAGCATTTCAGGCTTTAATGACTGAAGTCTGTGGAACAGAAGCAATAAAGACGTGGGAGAGAAAGGAGGGGAAGCAAACTCTCTCTCAAAGGTACCAAAGTGTGTAACACCTCGTAAAGCAGTGGGAACTGGAGCTCGGAAAGTTATTGGAATCAAGACTTTCATCTCCTGTCAGTAAAGCGTTATCAGCACCCAGCCCAATTTTCAGCTCTTCATTCCAGATGTGCAGGCTGGGGCTTTGGCCCTCTCCTCTCGCTGAAACCTGCAGCTGAGCTCAGGCCCTGGGGGTAGCTGGAAGGAGAAGTGGAAAATGGACAAGCTCCTTCCACTTGCGTCCAAGCACAGCAGCGTTATGGTCTCTGCCGGATCCCATTCCCCCTCTGCCGGGCTCCGGGCAGCAGGAACAGCTGGGACCTTGCAACCTCTCCTGGATGGGAAGGGCTGGAACAAGAGGAAAGGCTGCAAGCTGGCTGCCTCTCTGCAGACCATGAAGAGAGGAATCACTCCACTTCTTGAATCATCTGAAGCCTCTGACTTGGAAAAATCCTCTGGACAAAGGCACCAGGTTGCCCAGGGAGGCTGTGGATGTCCCCTCCCTGGAGATGTTCAAGGCCAGGCTGGATGAAGCCTTGAGAAAGCTGGGCTGGTGGGAGCTGGCACAGTATCACACCACTAAGGTTGGAAGAGACCTCGAAGATCATCGAGTCCAACCTGGCACCACAGACCCCATGGCTAGACCATGGCACCAAGTGCCACATCCAATCCCCTCTTGAACACCTCCAGGGACGGTGACTCCACCACCTCCCTGGGCAGCACATCCCAAGGGACAATGACTCTCTCGGTGAAGAACTTTCTCCTCTCCTCCAGCCTAAACCTCCCCTGGCACAGCTTGAGACTGTGTCCTCTTGTTGTGCTGCTGGTTGCTAGAGAGAAGAGACCAACCCCTTCCTGGCTACAGCCTCCCTTCAGGGAGGTGTAGAGAGCAATGAGGTCTCCCCTGAGCCTCCTCTTCTCCAGGCTAAGCAACCCCAGCTCCCTCAGCCTCTCCTCACAGGGCTGTGCTCAAGGCCTCTCCCCAGCCTTGTTGCCCTTCTCTGGACACCTTCAAGTGTCTCAATCTCCTTCCTAAACTGAGGGGCCCAGAACTGGACACAGCACTCAAGGTGTGGCCTAACCAATGCAGAGTACAGGGGGAAAATGTCCTCCCTGCTCCTGCTGGCCACACTCTTCTTGATGCAGGCCAGGATGCCCTTGGCCTTCTTGGCCACCTGGGCACACTGCTGGCTCATGTTCAGGCAGCTGTCAATCAGCACCCCCAGGTCCCTCTCTGTTTGGCAGCTCTCAGCCACTCTGACCCCAGCCTGTAGCTCTGCATGGGGTTGCTGTGGCCAAAGTGCAGCCCCTGGCACTTGGACTTGTTGAATGCCATCCTGCTGGACTCTGCCCATCTGTCCAGTGGGTCGAGGTCCCTCTGCAGAGCCCTTCTGGCCTCTAACTGACCAACATCTGCTCCCAGCTTGGTGTCATCCAACACCTGCTCCCAACTTGGTGTCCCTGCCCATGGTGAGGTGGTTTGAATGAGATGATCTTTAAGGTCCCTTCTAAACCATTCTATGAGCTGGCTACATCTGTCCTCCAGCAGGATAATAGTAAGGAGAGAAAGGAAAGCATTCATTGGTGTAATGTTGTGCTAGAGGCCAGAAGAGATGGAGATGACAGAGTCTTTACTGCCTCTTACCCGTCCTGCTCTGGCAGGGGGGTTGGACTGGATGATCTCACAAGGTCCCTTCCAGCCCCCAACATGCTATGATTCTGTCCCTCATTGCCTGGTGGTGGGAACACAGCCAGAGACATGTCTTGCTCTGTCCCGCTGATCCCAGTCCTGAGTAGCTAAATTGACACAAACCTTAATGAAGAAGGCTGTGGACGTGGTACTTTGGGATGTGGTTTAATGGCCACAGTGATATGGTTCAGTTAGTCAGGAGGTGTTGGGTGACAGGTTGGACTTGATGAACTCTGAGGTCTTTTCCAACCTTATTGATTCTATGATTCTGTAATGAAGCTGAAGGCTGGACTCAGTCTTTGAGGTCTCTTCTAACTGAAATAATTCTATGGCTTGCAAGCTTTAGAGCAGCAGGAGGTGACTGTTGCCACTTTTGGAGTACCATGGGGCTGAGGATGGTCTGGGGCTACAGAAGGTAATATCCAATTCCCATTGCCTTTCCAAGTAGACCACCACCTGCTTAATTATATTCACCAGTACTGGACTGTGTTGCTCCATGAGGGGCAGCTGAGAGGTCCTCTCACGGCAACACGAGCAGCATCTCACCTCCTCATGCTCTGCCCTAACTTAGAGAGGGTGTGGAGAGAGGTGCTCATGGGCTGGAAGTCCCACAGTGCTTGAGCTCATGGAGAATAACCAGGCACACATATTTCTTCTCTCAATTCCTTTCAGTTCTGTGGGAGAAGTCTCAGAAACACCTTTCCCACATGAAGCTTCTCTCACAGGGTGGCACCTCCCACCGACCCAAGCAGAGGTGGCATGGATGACAGGGAGGGAGAGGACTGGGGGGTTGGAGCAAAACTAGTAGTGGGGAGATTGAGATTGGATGTTAGGAAGAAGTTGTTGCCCATGAGGGTGGTGAGAGCCTGGCACAGGTTGCCCAGGGAGGTGGTGGCAGCCTCCTGCCTGGAGGTGTTTGCAGCCAGGCTGGAGGTGGCTGTGAGCAGCCTGCTGTGGTGTGAGGTGTCCCTGCCCATGGCAGGGGCTTGGGACTGGCTGATGGGCCAGATGGGCTTACAGGTTCATGTAAATAGATGGAGTCTTATTCTAAACTCCCAGAACAACAGGAGTGTGCTGCTTGGTTGTCTTCACTGGGCAGTTCCAGAACATCCCTGGGGCCTTAGGAGATTTCAGGGCACATTTTTTGTCTCTCCATCCACGAGGCTTTGAGATCTGTGCTGGAAGGCACCACCAAAGCAGTCCAGATGACAACAGGCCAACGATTCAGGGTTGCAGCAGGCACTGCTGGCAGCCCATTTCCACAGTGAAATAGTGAAATGTAGATTTAGGTTGGACATGAGGAAAAAAATTCTCTCCTGCAAGAGTGGTCAGGGACTGGCACAGGCTGCCCAGGGAGGTGGTGGAGTCCCCATCCCTGGAGGTGCTCAAGGAACCTGTGGCCATGGCACTCTGGGATGTGGTTTAATGGCCACAGTGTCTTGGTCAGTGGTTGAACTCAATGATCTTGGAGGTGTTTTTTGCACCCAAAACAATTCCATGAATCTATGACTTTGGGGGTACCTGAAAGAGTCCTTTTTAATCTCTGCTGTTTGCCAAGGACCAGCTGGAGAACCAGCTCCCTTCAGTGCCAGGCTGCAGCACTTCCTGGAACCAGAGAGAATTGGAGATACTCCCATACAAACTCCACAGTAAATACTCTGAGAATAGGGAGCAGAGAAGGGGGGGAACAGAGAACTGCAAAGAGAGACAGGGTAAGGGAGAGAGAAAGGTGGAGAAATCCCTCTCGTGGTGTTCCAAGTGCAAGCAATACAACCACTAAACCTTTTATAGAGCAGCTTCATTTGCTTGGGCTTCCCCATTGAGCACTGAATTTAACAGCACTTTAAAGGCAGCTTGATGGCTTTGTGGAGCCCTGCACTAACCACACAGCCTGGCCACGTGTGCATGGACGCCCACCACACACAGCTCTGATGGCCCCCACCTCTTCCAGGGGGCCTGATGCATCCTGGCTTAGCACTGTGAGCTTAACACCAAGCACCTTGCTGGGAGAGGAGTGTTTGATGTGGAAAAGGAGGCAGAAGCAGAGAGCTGAGGAGGCAGTAAATACGCAGCCAGCCCCAGCCCTGCTCCCAGGCAGCTTCGTGAGTCTTGGTGGTGAAGCAGCAGTACCCACAGGAGATGTTTTGTGCTCTCTGGGATGTGCCTCATGCTCAGCTCTCCCACCCAAACAGGTCTTTGTGCTGGTTTGCAGTGAGCAGGGTGGGAGGTGAAGCCACACAGCAGTGTTTGGGGTGCACAGAGGGCATGGAGCAGAGAGCATTCTCTGGGGACAGGCTGCCAGATGGGGGAATGCATCAGCTGGGCACCAAGGAGACTCCCAGGAGCTGGCTTGGACAGGCAACTACTGCAGAGAGTCCAGCAGAGGCTACAGAATTGCTGAGGGGCCTGGAGCAGCTCTGTGAGGAGCAAAGGCTGAGAGCCCTGAGGCTGAGAGCCTGGAGAAGAGCAGCCCCAGAGGGGAGCTGAGCAATGCTCAGCAAGAGCTGAAGGGCTGTGGGGGGCAAGAGGCTGGGGCCAGGCTCTTGTCAGTGGTGCCCAGACAGGACAAGGGGCAAGGGGCACAAAGTGGAACCCAAAAGGTTCCATCTGATGATGAGGAGGAACTTTGTTGTGAGGGTGCTGGAGGCCTGGAGCAGGCTGCCCAGAGAGGTTGTGGAGTCTCCTTGTCTGGAGAGCTTCCAACCCCCCTGGCTGCTGTGCTCCTGGGCAAGCTGCTGGGGGTGCCCTGCTGAGCAGGGGGTTGGACTGGGTGAGCTCCAGAGGTCCCCTCCAGCTCCCACCATGCTGGGATTCTGTGATCCCCCCTACACCCGGCTGGATTTGGTGGGAGGAACTTGTACCTTTCAAAGGCTTTCCTTTGGGGTCCCCCACAGCGCACAGGGGGCACAGGCTCCGTACCTGATGGACTTCTCAAGTGATGAGACAGAATAATGAGGTAGGTCTTAAGTGGGTCTGAGACTCCAAAGGCTTGAAGGAAATGCTGGAGGCACTGAAGGGCTGTGCTTCCTTGGAAACATCTAATCCCCTTCAGATGAGAAGCTTTAACCCCTGTGACCCTGGAGCCGTGAATCACCCAGCAGAGGCCTGACCCTCAGCGTGCTTGGCTGCCGCTGGGGCGCTGGAAGTGGGGCTTGCTTTACGGTTATCACTCAGGCACACTCTGGCTGCTTAGGACTTCAGAGAGAAGCTATTTATCAACAGCTCTTCCCAGCCTGAGCTCTTCAAGGTGGCAAGAAGGTGAATGTCAGGCTATGGGTAGAGATGAAGCCGTGCCGGCAAACATGAGGTGCTCTTGAACTCCTCTAGCTCAGGCAGTCAGCTCTGGCAGGAAGCTGCTGGACAAAGCAAGCACTGCTGGTATCTCACACTGCCTGGGCTGCAGCAGGGCAGCTGAGGGAGGTGCTGATGGCACTCTGATGGCACTGCACCACCAAATCATAGAATTGTTTGGATTGGCAAAGACCTCTGTGGCCAAGGAGTCCAACCTTCAACCTAACGAGCAGCCAGACTGGGGAGGGGGCTGGAGGGAAGGTCTAATGAGGAGAGGCTGAGGGAGCTGGGGGTGTTCAGCCTGGAGAAGAGGAGACTTAGAGGGGACCTTATCACTCTCCACAACTACCTAAAAGGGAGCTGTAGTCAGGTGGGGTCAGGCTCTTCTCCCAGGCAGCCAGTGACAGGACAAGAGGGCATGGCCTGAGGCTGCCCCAGGGGAGGTTCAGGTTGGGTATCAGGAAGCACTTCCTCTCAGAAAGGCTGAGTAGGCACTGGGATGGACTGCCCAGGGAGATGCTGGAGTCACCATCACTGGAGGTCTTTAGGAAAAGCTTGGATGTGGCACTTGGTGGCAGGGCTCAGCTGATGTGGTGGTGGTAGGCCCTAGGCTGGACTGGATGACCTCAGAGATCTTTTCCAGCCTCAGCCTCAGTGATTCTATGATCTAACACCACCACAGCCATCAACCCATGTCCCCAAGTGCTATGTCCACAGGTTTCTTAAACACTTCCAGGGATGGTGGCTCACCACCTGTCTGCCTGACACCAAGCTTTTCCTCAGGGGTTTTGGTGGAGCATTTTGCTGCCACTGAAGCTGCACCTGGGTCTGAGTAGAAAGAGAGCCTGAAGACCTGTCTGCTGTGACAGACAGTTGGGTTTCCCAGCTCTTGCTGCAGCTCAAGAGTTGCCTGCAGGTTGCAGCTGACAAACTGGTGGCTCAGAAGTGCCACAGTGGCTACATTGCACCTGAAGAACCATCATGAGCAGGCAGTCATAGGACCACAGAATCATTTTGGTTGGAAGAGACCTTTAAGGTTATCCAGTCCAACCATTAACCCAGCACTGCCAGGTCACCACGAACCCAAGGCCCTCTGTACCACTTCTATGTGGCTTTTAACCCCTCCAGGGATGGTGACTCCATCACTGCCCTGGGCAGTCTGTTCCAGGGCTTGACAACCCTTTTGGAGAAGAAGTCTCTCCTAATGTCCATGATAGAGCTTTGGTCTTGCACCAAGCTGGGAGCCCAGGCCCTGTCCCTGAGCCAGGCTTCTCCAAAGGGCAATCCAGAGCATTTCAGTGCAGATGCAGCTCCCCAGCACACCCAGACAAGACATCAGCTGCTCCTCAGCTCTGTCACCAGAAGCCACTTGAGGCCTTAACAAACCCACCAGCAGAGCAGTGGATTCACTGAGGATTTCTTTTTATTATTGCCCCAAATGTGTCTTAAGGAGAAGCTCTCCAAAACTCTGTGATGGTCAGGCCCCCTGGAAGCTGGGTGCTTCAGGCAGGGATGGTCAAGGAGCTTGCCCACTGAGTCCCTCTTTACAGTTTAAGAAGCTAAACAGATTTAAACAGTGGAGAAATGAGTTACATAGGCTTGGGCCATGCATGTGCTGTGCTTCAGAAGCATCTCCTATGCTTAAGGGAGGCTTCTACCACCACAGAGTTCCTAATGCCTACTTTCTTCTCATGAGTCAACCACCCTTGGTTTTCCAGGCTCACAGGATGTTAGGGGTTGGGAGGGACCTCTGGAGATCGAGTCCAAGCCCCTGCCAGAGCAGGACCATAGAGTCCAGCACAGGTCACACAGGAACACATCCAGACAGGGCTGGGAAGGCTCCAGAGAAGGAGACTCCACAGCCTCTCTGGGCAGCCTGCTCCAGGCCTCTGGGACCCTCACAGGGAAGAAGTTCCTCCTCATGTTGAGCTGGAACCTCCTGTGCTGGACTTTATATCCATTGCCCCTTGTCCTATCCCAGGGTGCAGCTGAGCAGAGCCTGTCCCTGTCCCCTCCTGACCCCCAGCCCTCAGCTATTGATAAACATTGATCAAATCCCCTCTCAGTCTGCTCTTCTCCAGACTGAACAGCCCCAGGGCTCTCAGCCTCTCCTCCCCAGGCAGCCTGCAGTCACTTCAGCATCCTTGGAGCCTCCCTTGGACTCTCTCCAGCAGATCCCTGTCCCTCCTGACCTGGGGAGCCCAGAGCTGGATGCAGTATTCCAGGGGAGGTCTCAGCAGGGCAGAGCAGAGGGGGAGAACCTCCCTGGCTCTGCTGGCCACACTCCTCTGCATGCAGCCCAGGACCCCCTTGGCCTTCTTGGCCCCCAGGGCACATTGCTGCCCCATGCAGACCTTGCTGCCCCCCAGCACTCCCAGCTCCTTCTCCAGGGGGCTGCCCTCTGGCAGATCCCCTCCCAGCCTGGCCTGCTGCAGTTCATTCTCCATTCCCAGCTGCAGGCCTCTGCTCTCGTCCTTGTTGACCCTCACTGGGTTCCTCTCTGCCCAGCTCTCAGCCTGCCCAAGTCTCTGAATGGCCTCACAGCCTTCAGTTTTGGGTAGGTTCAACACCAGCATGCCAGAATTTTCCATTAAAAAGTGTGTGGATCTCATGCAGCTGTCATGTTCCTGTCACACAGGGTAGGAAGTGTCTCATCACATTGCCTGGCCCTGTGCCTCACCCACCCCTGCATGAAGAGCTGGACCTCAGCTGGCAGCCATGGCCTGACTGGCTCCTAACCAAAAGCAAGTTTTGAAACCAGGACTGAGAAAGCCCCAGGACCAAGAGCTGGCATATGAGCAAGGAGAAATGAAGCCAGGAGCATGGTTTTCAGAGATCCCACTTGGCTGTTCCCCTCCCCCTCAGACTGGTCCTTTACTGTCTTTGGGAATCCACCAGAAGCAGGCAAGAAATGATGCAGGTAGGGAAGCTCCTGATTATTCAGGTGTGTGCTCTGAAGCTCCATGCTTGTACTTGTGGTGTAAATGACCCTTGGGGCCCTCTCCCTTCCTCCCTTCCTCTTGTCTTTTGCAAGACAGACAGCTGGCTCTTTCAACATCAGCAGAGCCAGCTCCTTTTCACCAAATGCATGCTCAGAGGCATGGCCCTGCTGCACCAGGGGACAAACAGCCCCTGCTCCCAGCCCTGCCATCATGACCACATGCTTTGTGCTTGGCCTCTGGATGCTTTGATCCCAAGCTGATGAAAGTAATGTTCTAGTTCTGGGCCCCTCAGTTTAAGAAGGACATTGAGACACTTGAAGGTGTCCAGAGAAGGGCAACAAGGCTGGGGAGGGGTCTGGAGCACAGCCCTGTGAGGAGAGGCTGAGGGAGCTGGGGTTGCTTAGCCTGGAGAAGAGGAGGCTCAGGGGAGACCTCATTGCTCTCTCCAACTCCCTGAAGGGAGGTTGTAGCCAGGTGGGGGTTGGCCTCTTCTCCCAGGCAGGCAGCACCAGAACAAGAGGACAGAGTCTCAAGCTGTGCCAGGGGAGGTTTAGGCTGGAGGTGAGGAGAAAGTTCTTCACTGAGAGTCATTCACCATTGGAATGTGCTGCCCAGGGAGGTGGTGGAGTCACCGTCCCTGGAGGTGTTTAAAAGGAGCCTGGATGAGGCACTTGGAGCCATGGTTCAGTTGTCAGGAGGTGCTGGGTGACAGGCTGCACTTGATGATCTCTGAGTTTTTTTCCAACCTTATGGATTCTCTGATTCTATGATTCCATGATTCAAAGCAGGGTTCTGGTGAAGTGTTGTCTCAGGAGGGTAAACCACAACAGGGCAGTGGCATTGCTGCTGCTAGACAGGGGTCCCAGAGCCTTGTGAATGGCAGCTGTGGGGAGCAAACATCATAACACATCCCCTCCTCGGTGGTGAGGAGGAGCTCAGGACCAGCTCATGGGAAGATGTTCCTAAACTAGCACCCAGGGACTCTGCCAGGGCCTTGAATCATAGAATCATGGAATGACTTAGGCTGGAGAAGACCTCAGAGCTCATCTACTCCAACCTCTCTGCCTTGGGCAGGGAAACCTCTCAACTGGCTTGGCTGCTCAAGGCTTCATCCAGCCTAGCTTTGAACATCTCCAGGGAGGAGGCATCCACAGCCTCTCTGGTCAACCTATTCCAGAGTCTCACCGCCCCTGTACTGAGGGACTTCTTCCTAAGATCCACTCTACTCCTACTCTCCCCCAGCTTCAAACCATTCCCCCTTGTCCTGTCTCTAGACAGCCTCATGCAAAGTCCCTCTGCAGCCTTCCTGTAGGCTTCTTCCAGGTATTTCCATGGAAGTAGCTCTGAGGTCTTCTCCAGGACGAATCCAGCATACGGAAGTAAGGGCTGCAAGGGCAGAAAGGGAAGCAAGCATGAAATGAAGGAATGAAATGGGTGACCCAAGGCAGCTTTGCACCGCTTTCTTCATGCCCCAAGGACACCATCTCCTTCTGGTGACCCACGACAGCAAAGGCACCCAAATACTCCCTGCCTGCTGGAGCCAGCCTGCGCTTAAGCTCCCCCACTGGGCACCGCAAAGAAGCAACCACAGCAGCGGAGCTCCCCTCATGTCTGGGAGCGTTCTGAGCCCTGCATTCATTCCACTTTCCCTCTCTGGCCTGGGCTGGGAGTGTCTGTGCCAGCAGCCCAGAGAAGAAGAAAATGAAGTCCATTGCACACAGATGCTTGGCCAGCCCTTCAAGTAATGAAACACGTCTTTATCGGCCCTGGGGTTTGTTTTTTATGTAAGGAAAAGGGGCAGAACTGCCCAGGCTTTGCAGGGGAAATAAATAAAAAAATAGGAATATATAAATATATAAATATATATATAAAAAAAAATAGGCAAGGAGCAAGGCTGGGTGCTTGGGCTGTGAAAGCCAGCTTCCTCGGGACAATAAAGACGTGTTTCATTAGGGAAAGTGGCCGACCATCTGTGCGCCTTCCAGTGCGCTCCCTCAGATCTGGGCAGTAACAGGGCCCGGCTTGGCGCTCCCTCCTCCAGCTCTGCCTGTGCTGCCGGGCCTGCCTCTCTGGACGCTGCCAGGGGGGGGCTGCAGACAGGAGCACATGGCTCCTGCTCTGCTGGGCACGCTCACAGGATCACAGTCCCACAGTATCGCTAAGGTTGGAAGAGACCTCCAAGATCACCGAGTCCAACCTGGCACCACAGACCCCATGGCTAGACCATGGCACCAAGTGCCACATCCAATCCCCTCTTGAACCCCTCCAGGGACGGTGACTCCACCACCTCCCTGGGCAGCACATCCCAATGGCCAATGACTCTCTCGGTGAAGAACTTTCTCCTCACCTCCACCCTAAACTTCCCCTGGCACAGCTTGAGACTGTGTCCTCTTGTTCTGGTGCTGGTTGCCTGGGAGAAGAGGCCAACCCCTTCCTGGCTACAACCTCCCTTCAGGGAGTTGTAGAGAGCATGAGTCTCCCCTGAGCCTCCTCTTCTCCAGGCTAAGCAACCCCAGCTCCCTCAGCCTCTCCTCACAGGGCTGTGCTCAAGGCCTCTCCCCAGCCTTGTTGCCCTTCTCTGGACACCTTCAAGTGTCTCAATGTCCTTCTTAAACTGAGGGGCCCAGAACTGGACACAGGACTCAAGGTGTGGCCTAACCAGTGCAGAGCACAGGGCACAATGACCTCCCTGCTCCTGCTGGCCACACTCTTCCTGATGCAGGCCAGGATGCCCTTGGCCTTCTTGGCCCCCTGGGCACACTGCTGGCTCATGTTCAGGCAGCTGTCAATCAGCACCCCCAGGTCCCTCTCTGTTTGGCTTGGAAGGGACCTCAAGGCTCAGCCAGTGCCAACCCCCCTGCCATGGGCAGGGACACCTCACACCACAGCAGGTTGCTCACAGCCACCTCCAGCCTGGCTGCAAACACCTCCAGGCAGGAGGCTGCCACCACCTCCCTGGGCAACCTGTGCCAGGCTCTCACCACCCTCATGGGCAACAACTTCTTCCTCACATCCAAGCTGAATGTCTCCACTTCTACTTTGCTCCATTCCTATCCCTCCCTGACACCCTCAAAAGTCCCTCCCCAGCTTTCCTGGAGCCCCCTGCAGACCCTGGCCACAATGAGGTCTCCTGGGAGCCTTCTCCTCTCCAGCCTGCACAGCCCCAACTCTCTCAGGCTGTCTCCAGAGCAGAGCAGCTCCAGCCCTCTGCTCCTCCTCGTGGCCCTTCTCTGGACACCTTCCAGCCCCTCCAGAGCCTTCCTGGCACAGAGGCTCCAGAGCTGGACCCAGAGCTCCAGCTGTGGTCTGAGCAGAGTGGAGCAGAGGGGCAGAATCCCCTCCCTGGCCCTGCTGGCCACACTTCTGCTGCTGCTGCAGCCCAGGCTCTGCTTGGCTCTCTGGGCTGCAAGTGCTGACTGCTGGCTCCTGTTGAGCTTTTCATCCACCATCCATCCTCATAGAAGTTTTGAGGTTGGAAGAGACCTTTGAGATCATCAAGTCAAACTGCTCACCTAGAACTCACAGTCCCACCTCTAAAGCTGTGACCCTCAGCACCGTTTCACAGAATCATTTAGGTTGGAAGAGACCTTTAGGATCATCAAGCCCAACTGAGATCATCTAGCTCTACCCAGGCTGGTGCTAAACCATGCCCCTCAGCACCACACCTCTGCCTCTTCTGAACACCTCCAGGGATGGGGATTCAACCACCTCACTGGGGAACCTTTTCCAGTGTTTGAGAAGCCTTTCAGTGAGGAAGTTTCTTCTAATGTCCAACCTAAACCTCCCCTGCTGCAACCTGAGGCTGTTTACTCTCATTGCTTGTTCCCTGGAAGAGACCAACCCCCACCTCACTCCAACCTCCTTTCAGGGAGTTGTAGAGAGTGAGAAGGTCTCCCCTCAGCCTCCTTTTCTCCAAGCTGAACATCCCTCAGCTGCTCCTCACCAGCCCTGTTCTCCACACCCTTCCCCAGCCGTGTTGCCCTTCTCTGGACGTGCTGCAGCACCTCCATGTCCTTCTTGGAGTGAGGAGCCACAACCTCAACCCAGTACTCAAGGTGTGGCCTCACCAATGATGAGTACAGGGAGATGATCCCTGTCCTAGTCTTGCTGGCCACGCTGCTGCTTATACAGGCCAGGATACTGTTGGCCTTCTTGGTCATGCAGTGAGGGTCCCTGTAGAGCCCTGGTGCTGCACACTGCCCTGAAGCTGCCCAGTCAGGACTCAGGTGTTGCTGCTGCAGAAATGGGCAGGGTGATGCTGGAGGAGGCTGCAGTGGGAAGGGTGGGAAGAGTAGGGTGGAGCAGAAAGTGAGATGTCTCAGGGTTGGCTCCATTTTGGTTTCATGCTGTGGCAGGTTTCAACTCTCATATCTCACCTGTTGAAGGCTTTGGCTTTGACATTTTAAAGACATCCTTTTATGTTTCTGACTCCCTGTGCAGCCAACCTGGCCATCTGTCTGCCATGCTCCCTATGGCTATCCAAGTACCAGGCAGCAAAACCCCCTCTGACTTCAGGGGAGACAGAGCCCTGGGAAGAGTAACACTTGATAAGTGCCCAACAATGATTGAAGATGTACCAAAATCTACTCAGGCTGCTCCAAAATCCATCAAAGCCAGAATAAAGGCTCCAGCTGTGACCACCAGCCCTTGGATAAAATCCTAGATGTGCTGGAAGGTGTCCAGGGAAGGGCCACGAGGAGGAGCAGAGGGCTGGAGCTGCTCTGCTCTGGAGACAGCCTGAGAGAGTTGGGGTTGTGCAGGCTGGAGAGGAGAAGGCTCCCAGGAGACCTTCTGGTGGCCTTCCAGGATCTGCAGGGGGCTCCAAGAGAGCTGGGGAGGGACTTTTGAGGGTGTCAGGGAGGGATAGGACTGGGGGGGATGGAGCAAAACCAGAAGTGGGGAGATTGAGATTGGCTGTGAGGAAGAAGTTGTTGCCCCTGAGGGTGGTGAGAGCCTGGCACAGGTTGCCCAGGGAGGTGGTGGCAGCCTCCTGCCTGGAGGTGTTTGCAGCCAGGCTGGAGGTGGCTGTGAGCAGCCTGCTGTGGTGTGAGGTGTCCCTGCCCATGGCAGGGGGTTGGGACTGGCTGAGCCTTGAGATCCCTCCCACCCCTGACAATGCTAGGATTCTAAATGAAGCCATGGGAACTGTCTGTGGAGAGAAGCAGCACAGCCCTGGGTGCACAGTGTAGGGCAGGCAGCACATTTGCCAAACAGCAGGCAGAGGGAGTGAAACAAGGGGAAGAGAAAGAAGAATGGCCAGGAGAGCAGGAGGGAGCTGGGCTCCTCCATATGCTTCCATACCTTCGACTTCAAGATTACTCCTTCCTCCAAGGCACATGTGTCTGGCTCTCTGGGAAAGCTGAGGAGTTTCTCCTCCTGGAGCCTGCCTGTAAGAGCAGTCAGCAGCAGCATTCCTGGGAGCAATGTCATGAAGCACAGCTCCGGGAAATTCTGGCTGGGGAGGTCATGTGAAGGGCTGTAGGAGAAAGCCCAAGCTTGGGTGACTGTTAGCAGGGAGCAGATGAGGGTCTGCATCACCCCTTTAGGGATGTAAGTGGCTGAGCAGGCTGGTCAGGGACAGAGATGACAACTCAGCATCCAGGCTGAGAGAGTTGGGGTTGTTCAGCCTGGAGAAGAGAAGGCTCCAGGGAGACCTTCTGGTGGCCTTGCAGTGCTTCAAGGGGCTGAGCAGAGAATGGGGACAGACTTTTTGGCAGGGTCTGTTGTGACAGGACAAGGGGTGATGGTTTGAACTAAAAAAGGGAACAGTTAGCCTGGACAGGAGGGAGAAAATTTTGCACTGAGGGTGGTGAGAGCCTGGCCAAGGTTCCCAGGGAGGTGGTAGAAGCTCCATCCTGGAAGCATTCCAGGTCAGGTTGGTTTGGGCTCTGAGCAACCTGCTCTAGTTGCAGATGTCCTTGCCCTGCATTCCCAGGGGAAAGCCTGAGATGGGATTCCATATCTGGGTTCCTTGCCCTGGGTTCCCAGAGGCAAGCCTGAGATGGGATTTCATAGCTTCCTCCTCCCCACTTGTAATATCCATTAAGTGGAAAGCTCTGTGCCTGCCAAAGGCAGGACACAAGGGTTCTTAGAAGCGCTTGGCTCAAGGCTCCTCTTGCTTGCTCCAGAGGCACGGATTTAATTCCACAGCAATCACTGGAGTTCACCCAGGGCCTCTGGTGCTCAGGGCAGGAGCCTGCCTGAGGTCCCTGCCATGTCTCCTACTGCAGCCTTCTCACAGGTGCTCCTTGTGCCTGCCCAGTGCACAGGGCAGCTGCTCTCTCGCCATGGCTCCGTGGCTCTGTCAGGCCATGGTGGCACCATGGCTTCTGGGGGGGGGTTGTTCCACCCAAAGTAGCTGTTGGCCACTGAAACTGGTGGGTAAGGGTCACCAAGCTGCAGCTTCCAGACAAGGCAGGCGAAAAAAGGAAAGGGAGCAAGAGATTTGTGTGCACCAAGCCCAGGTCAACAGTGGTTTATTAAGTCCCATTAAGCATCTGGTCACGATTATCATAAAAGCCTGAGTTATGGCCAGTGACTTGTGTGAGCCACCCCCCTCCCTCCAGACCCAGCAGAGAGCTGCTGGCTGGAGAGGCCATGTGAGCACAGACCTGTGCACAGCCCTGTGGCACAGACCTCTGAGCACAGACCTGTGGCACTGAGCACAGACCTGTGAGCACAGACGTGTGAGCACAGCCCTGTGGCACAGACCTGTGAGCACAGACCTGTGGCACAAACCTGTGAGCAAAGACCTCTGGCACTGAGCACAGACCTGTGGCACAGCCCTGTGGCACAGACCTGTGAGCACAGACCTGTGAGCACAGACCTGTGGCACAGACCTGTGGCACAGACCTCTGAGCAAAGACCTGTGGCACTGAGCACAGACCTGTGGCACAGACCTGTGGCACTGAGCACAGACCTCAGAGCACAGACCTCTGAGCACAGATGTGTGAGCACAGACCTGTGAGCACAGACCTGTGGCACAGACCTGTGAGCACAGACCTGTGAGCACAGACCTGTGGCACTGAGCACAGACCTGTGGCACAGACCTGTGAGCACAGACCTGTGAGCACAGACCTGTGGCACAGACCTGTGGCACAGACCTCTGGGCACAGACCTCTGGGCACAGACCTGTGAGCACAGACCTGTGAGCACAAATCTGTGGCACAGACCTGTGGCACAGACCTGTGAGCAGAGACCTCAGAGCACAGACCTGTGAGCACTGACCTGTGGCACTGAGCACAGACCTGTGGCACAGACCTGTGAGCACAGACCTGTGGCACTGAGCACAGACCTCAGAGCACAGACCTGTGAGCACAGACCTGTGGCACAGACCTGTGGCACAGACCTGTGAGCACAGACCTGTGGCACTGAGCACAGACCTCAGAGCACAGACCTGTGAGCACAGACCTGTGGCACAGACCTGTGAGCACAGACCTGTGGCACTGAGCACAGACCTGTGGCACAGACCTGTGGCACTGAGCACAGACCTCAGAGCACAGACCTGTGGCACAGACCTGTGGCACAGACCTCAGAGCACAGACCTGTGAGCACAGACCTGGGAGCAAAGACCTGTGAGCACAGACCTGTGGCACAGACCTGTGGCACAGACCTGTGAGCACAGACCTGTGGCACAGACCTGTGGCACAGACCTGTGGCACTGAGCACAGACCTGTGGCACAGACCTGTGGCACTGACCTCCAGGACATGATTTCATAGTTCCATAGTTTCAGTTAGGGTTGGAAGGGACCACAAGGATCATCTACTTCCAACCCCCCTGCCATGGGCAGGGACACCCCACACTAGAGCAGGCTGCCCACAGCCTCATCCAGCCTGGGCTTAAACACCTCCAGGGACAGGGCCTCAACCACCTCCCTGCACAACCCATTCCAGGGCTTCACCACCCTCACGGTGAAGAACTTCCTCCTCACCTCCAGCCTGAATCTCCCCACCTCCAGCTTCATTCCATCCCCCCTAGTCCTATCACTGCCTGATGCCCTGAGCAGTCCCTCCCCAGCCTTCTTCAGATCCTGGAAGGCCACAATGAGGTCACCTGGGAGCCTTCTCTTCTCCAGCCTGAACAGCCCCAACTCCTTCAGGCTGTCCTCACAGCAGAGGTGCTCCAGCCCTCTGCTCCTCCTCCTGGCCCTGCTCTGGACACCTTCCAGCACCTCCAGATCCCTCTTGTCATAGGGGCTCCAAGCTGGAGGCAGTACTGCAGGTGGGGTCTCAGCAGGGCTAAGAGAGGGGGAGAATCCCCTCCCTTGCCCTGCTGGCCACACTTCTCCTGCTGCAGCCCAGGCTCTGATTGGCTTTCCGGGCTGCAAGTGCACCCTGAGAGCTCCTGGGGAGCTTCTCCTCCCCCAGCACCCCCAAGTCTCTCTCCTCAGGGCTGCTCCCCAGCCAGTCCCTGCCCAGCCTGCATTTGTGCCTGGGGTTGCCTCCACCCAGCTGAAGGACCCTGCCCTTGGTCTTGTTGAAGCTCCTGAGGTTGGCTTGTGCCCACCTCTCCAGCCTGCCCAGGTCCCTCTGGATGGATCCCTTCCCTCCAGCTGTCTGCTGCACCACACAGCTTGGTGTCATCAGCAACCTTGCTGAGGCTGCACTCACTGCCACTGCCCATGGCCCCCACAGAGATGTGGAACAAGCCTGGTCCCAGGACTGATCCCTGAGGGCCTCTGCTTGTCCCTGGCCTCCACTGGGACATGGACCCATGGACAGCCACTCTCTGGGTGCAGCCATCCAGCCAGTTTTGTACCCATCTAGTGGTCACCCATCACACCCATGTGTCACCAGCCTGGAGACCAGGATGTGGGGTGGGACAGTGTCAAAGGCTTTGCTCAGGGCCAGGGAAACGACATCAGTTGCTCGCCCCTCAGCTATTAATGCTGTCACCTGTTCAGAGGAGGCCACCAGGTTTGTCAGTCAGGATTTGCCCTTGGCAAAGCCATGCTGACTGCTCCCAATCACCTCTTCCCTACTCTTCTGAGTCAGCAGTGCCTCCAGGAGGATCTGCTCCATGATCTTTCTGGGCACAGAGGTGAGGCTGACCGGCCTGGAGTTCCCTGGTTCCTCCTTCTTACCCTTTTTGCAGATGGGAGCAATGTTTGCCCTCTTCCAGGCTGTGGGGACTGCCCCAGGCTGCCATGGCTTTTGGAATAGACTAGAGAGGGGCTTAGCAACCTCACCTGCCAGTTCTCTCAGCACCCGTGGGGGTATCCCCTCGGGTCCCATGGACTTGAACACTTTCAGGTTCTTCAGGTGATCACCAGCCTGAGCTTCACTTACCATGGGCAGTTCTTCCTCCCCGTCCCTGGCATCGTCTGCCATGACTCCAGGAGTGTGGCTGGAGGCCCTTGCAGTGAAGACTGAGGTAAAGAAGTTATTGAGTAGCTCAGCCATTTCCACATCCCTTGTGACCAATTCACCAGTTTCCTTTCTGAGGGGGCCCACACCTTCCCTACTCTTCTTCTTACCATTAATACACCTGTAGAAGTGCTTAGTGCTCCCTTTAACCTCCCTGGCTAGATTCAATTCCAACTCTGCTTTGGCTTTCCTAACCAGGCCTCTTGCTGCTCGGGCAGCTTCCTTATCTCCCCCTGTTCTATCTGTCCTTCCCTCCACTGCCTGTAGAGTTTCTTTTTAAGTGACAGTGTGTCCAGCAGCTCCTTGCTCATCCAGGCAGGCCTCCTAGCGTTCTTCCCTGCTTTTCTCTTTGTTGGTATACATAGCTCCTGGACACAGAGGAGGTGGTCCTTGAACACTGACCAGCTGTCCTGGGTCCCCCTTCTCTCCAGGGCTTTGTCCCATGACACTGTGGCTAGCAGATTCCTGCAGCGATCGAAGTCTGCATGCCTAAAGTCTAGGGACATAAGCTTAGAATAGGTCCTCCTGATAGCCCTGAGGACCTGTGAGCACAGACCTCTGAGCACAGACCTGTGGCACAGACCTGTGGCACCCACCTGTGGCACAGAGGGGTTAACCCTTTCTGATCCCCAGCGGAAAGTAAGGAAGAGGTGAATGTGACCTGGCCCTGCCCGACAGCTCTCCAGCTCAGCAAAGCCTCTCAGGGGACACAGCTGCTCCTGGGGCTTCTCTCCCTTCCTGGACTCAGAGAAGGGGTTGGGTGGGAAGGGATCGTTAAAGGTCATCTGGTCCAACACTCCTGCAGGGAGCAAGGACATCTTCATCTATTCATTGATTCACTGATCCATAGATCCATTGATCCATAGATTCATTGCTTCAGTGATTCATTGCTTCAGTGATTCATTGATTCAGTGATTCATTGATTCACTGATTCAGAGATTCACTGATTCATTGATTCATTGATTCACTGATTTATTGAGTCACAAATTCATTGATTCACAGATTCACTGATATATTGATTCACTGATATATTGATTCACTGATTCATTGATTCACTGATTCACTGATTTATTGAGTCACAATTTCATTGATTCAGATTCACTGATATATTGATTCACTGATTCACTGATATATTGATTCATTGATTCACTGATTCACTGATTTATTGAGTCACAAATTCATTGATTCACAGATTCATTGATTCACAGATTCACTGATATATCACTGATTCATTGATTCACAAATTCATTGATTCACAGATTTATTGATTCACTGATTTCTTGATTCACAGATTCACTGATATATTGATTTACTGATTCATTGATTCACTGATTCACAGATTCATTGATTCACTGATTCACTGATTCTTTGAGTCACTGATTCATAGAATGGGTTGAGTTGGAAGAGACCTTGGAGATCATCTAGTTCTGACTCCCCTGGGCAGGGACATCTTCCACCAGCCCAGGTTGCTCAAGGCCTCATCCAACTTGGCCTTGAACACCTCCAGGGAGGAGGCATCCACCACCTCCCTGGGCAACCTGTTCTAGGGTCTCCCCACCCTCCTTGGAAAGAATTTCTTCCTCATGTCCAGTCTCAGTCTGCTCTCTTCTAGCTTCAATCCAATCCCTCTCATCCTATCAGTACAAGGCCTTGTGAAAAAGTCCCTCCCCAGCTTTCATGTGGCCCCCTTCAGGTCTTGGGAGGCTGCTGCAAAGTCTCCCTGGAGCCTTCTCCAAGCTCAACAGCCCCAACTCTCCCAGCCTGTTCCTAGATGAAGATGTTCAATTCCCTCTCCCTTCATGCAGCCACCATCCCTTCTGCTGCTTCACAGAACTCTTTGGGTTGAAAAAGGCCTGTAAGACAGATGGAGTCCAATCTTTAACCCAGCACTGCCAGGTCACCTCCAAACCCAACATCTACACAGCTTTTAAACCTCTCCAGAGATGGGGACTCCACCGCTGCCCTGGGCAGCCTGCTGCAGGGCTTGACGACCCTTTCAGGGAAGAGTCCCATGCAGCACAAGTCCCTCTGGCCCCATCACCTCACTTCTGGGTGCCATGGTTTAGTTGATCAGATGGTGTTGGGTGATAGGTTGGACTTGATGATCTCCAAGGTCTTTTCCAACCTGGCTAGTTCTATTCTATTCCAGGCTGCATCCAAGACCTCCAGAGAGGTAGTGGCACTGGCACCTCTACCACCTGGCTGAGCCAGGTCCTACAGGGGCTGTGTGGCTGGAAGGCTGATGGGGGTGTTAATGAACAATCAACTGAATATGAGCCAGCATTGTGCTCAGGTGGCCAAGAAAGCCAAAGGCATCCTGGCTGGGATTAGAAATGCTTTGTCCAGCAGGAGCAGGGAAGGGATTGTCCCTGGGACTTAGCTCTGGGGAGCCCACACTTTGGGGGTCCAGTTTTGGCCATCTCAATCCAAGGGAGATTGCTGGAGGAGCCAGAGCAGAGCAGGGCAAGGAAGCTGGGAAGGGCCTGGAGAAGAAATCTGATGAAGAGCAACTGAAGGAGCTGGGGATGGTTAGTGTGAAACAGAGGAGGCTGAGGGGAGACCTCATGGCTGTCCACTACTACCTGAAAGGAGTTTGTGGAGAGGCTGCTGCTGGTCTCTTCTTACAGGTAATTAGTGACAGAACAAGAGGGAATGGCCTCAAGCTGCCCTGGGGAGGTTTATAAGACAAACATTAGGAAAACCTTTTTCAGGGCAAGAGTGGTCAGGGATTAGAAAGTGCTGCCCAGGGAGGTGGTGGAGTCCCCAGCCTTGGATGCGTTTAAAGGTGGTTTGGATGTGGTGCTTGGGATATGGTTGAGGGGTGAGCCTTGTAGAGCAGGGTTCTGGGTTGGAGTTGGTGATCCTGAGGGTCTGTTCCAAGCTGACTGTTCCTGTGCTTCTGAGCCTGGTCAGCAGCTGTGTTCCTGCTGGGATGGTTGTCCCCATGCCCACAGTCTGGGTGAAGGGCCTGGGTGCTTCTCCTCCTGGCAGCTTCCTGGGTCCTGGGCTGGATCCTGAGGGTCTCTTCCAACCTGGCTGTGATTCATCAGGCCTTAAGCCACCTACCCATCCATCCTCTCTGCCAACACGGCCACGCATCCAGCCTCGCCCGGAGCCACGCACAGCTCAGCTTCTAGCACTTACGCCGGGAGCCCCCACCCCGCCTCCACCAGCGTCTGGAGGAGCGATTCTCCTCCATCCTGAGGGGCGATTGTCCTCGGGGACTTGCCCTTCTACTGGCGAGCGGGCTCAGCTTCCCTCTCCACCCCGGGAGCCGCAGCCGGCAGCGCCTGGGGGTTATAAATAACGAGGTGGAGGCGAGACGGGCGCGCAGAGCGGTGACCTAGGAGGTAAAAGCCACCGATAAATAAGAACAGTCCCGTGCAGGCCCCGTGCTCATCTTAACAACAAACAGAGGCGGCCGCGGCGCAGGCACTTGAAAGGCCTCCCCTGGGCCGAGATGAATGGCTGGCAGGGCCGGCGGCGGCTCCCCCCCAGCGCCCGCAGCATGACTGATGGGGTGCGAGCAGCGCTGCCTGCGCCGCGGCCGGGGCAGCTCCCGGCAGCCGGGGGGCGCAGGGGAAAGGCCTAACCACGGCCGGGGTTATTTATCGCCCCGTCTGCTCATTAGCCCGGCAGCACCTTCGGCCTGCCGCCGCCGCGCCTGGCGGCTTTGAAGCGGCGCCCCGGGAGCGGCGGAGGAGGCTGGGACGCGGGGCTGGGGCGTGTGACACCGGCAGGGGGAAGGGACGGGACGGGAAGGGGTTTGATGTGTGACACCCGGCAGGGGCTGATGTGTGCCCCGCAGCTCCCGTAGGATTTCCGCTCCCCGCCCGGCTCGGCCCCGCCGGCCGGGGGATAAATCACCTCCTGCTTCCCCGCGACAGCTCCGGCCCTTGTCGGTGTCATCCGTCACGGCCGGGACGCGTGCGAGCTCCGCCGCCTCTCAACGGGCAGGGCCGGGCCGGGCAGGGCAAGCGCTGGGAGCGCCGGGAGCGCTGCAACACGGAGAGCTAAAGCCCCGCGGGCTCCCCGAGCCCCGCCATCCATCACGGGCAGCGTGAGCGCCTGCAGACAGCCTCTGGCAGGCGGCTCCTGCCCGCGGCTCTTGCCTGCAGCCCGCTCCTGCGTTGCTCCCCAAGGACACCGCGGGGTCAGCCCTGCTCCCCCAGGCTGCTGGCCTAGGGCCAGCTGAGCTTGCACTCCCTTCATCAGACGGCAACGCATCCCCTGGGCTGCATCCAAAGCAGCATTGCCAGAGAGGGGATTCTGCCACTTTGCTCTGCTCTGTGAGACCTCACCTGCAGTGCTGTGTGCAGCTCTGGAGCCCTCAGGACAGCAAGGACCTGGAGCTGATGGAGAGGCTCCAGAGGAGGGCCATGAGAATGCTTAAGGGGTTGGAGCAGCTCTGCTGTGAGGACAGGCTGAGGGAGCTGGGGGTGTTCAGCCTGGAGAAGAGAAGGCTCTGGGCAGACCTAAGCAGCCTCCAGTACCTAAAGGGGGCTACAAGAAGGATGGAGAGAGACTGTTTGCAAAGGCCTGCAGGGACAGGACCAGGGACAATGGCTTCAAACTAGAGCAGAGCAGATTGAGATTGGATGTGAGGAGCAAGTTCTTTACCATGAGGGTGGTGGAACACTGGCACAGGTTGCCCAGGGAGGTGGTTGAGGCTCCTTCCCTGAAGCTCAAAGAGGCCCTGGGCAGCCTGATCTAGTTGGAGATTCCCTGCTGACTGTGGGGAGGTTGGACTGGATGAGCTTTGGAGGTCCCTTCTGGCCCAGACTATTCTATGATTCTACTGCATGTTGAAGTGCTTAGTAAATCTGCTCTTCTGTAGTTTCAAGGCAGCAGGCTTTGAGTTCTGCAAGGAGCAACCTCCAAAGTCCTCTGCAGAGAAATGCATGTGCTCAGACATGGGAAGCTGGAGACAAGAGTCTTCTGAAAGCAACTTGTTGTCGATCCTAGAGCTTGTGTGTCCTTGGCTTGTATTCAAGACAAGGGATGTAACTGCAGCACCAAGCACTTGTCTTGGCCATAAGGGCAAATATGATGTCAATGATGTGTCCAGGGTGATGGAGATGTAAAATCATAGGGTTGTAGATTCATGAGATCATAGAATGGTTTGGGTTGGAAGGGACCTTAAAGATCATCTAGTTCCAAGAGGCTGGAGCCAGGCTCTGCTGGGGGATGCCCAATGCCAGCACAAGGGGCAGTGGTGAAAGCTGAGACAGAGGAAGTGCCATGGAAACATAACGAAGAATTACCTCCCTGTGAGGGCAATGGGACCCTGGAGCAGGCTGCCCAGGGGGGTTGTGGGCTCTCCCTTTCAGGAGATAGTCTAGACCTACCTGGATGTGTTCCTGTGTGATCTGCTCTGGCAGGGGGGTTGGACTGGATGATCTTTCAAGGTCCCTTCTGGCCCCTAACATCCTGTGATTGTGTGATTCCAAGCCCCCTGTCATGGGCAGGGACACCTTCCCCTTGACAAGTCTGCCCCTGTCCAAGCTGGCCTTGCAGGCTTCCAGGGAGGGGGCAAGCGATAAGGGGCATGAGAAGGTGTTCTTAGGGCTGTGGGCCCACTTGCCAATATCAGGTGAGGTTTCTGGGGAATGGCCACTCAGGAGGCATCACCCTAGCTTCTCTGGAGACAATATTCCACCCTGGCACCACCCCCCTGCAAATGCCTCTGTGGTCCCTCCAGCAGTCTGCAGGTTCCAGGTAATGCTGACAGACTTGTTCCTGGCCTCTCCCTGACTCCCTTCCCAGTTTCCCATCCCAGCTCCGTGTGACGCTGATCTGCCTTCTCAGGACCGGTCTCCCATTTCCCCTGTGATGCTCTCCTGTCACATGCCCCTGACACGGTCCAGGACTGCAGGGGAGAGTGAAGGCAGGCTTGACACCCAGCGTCTGCATGCCTGGACTTCCTCCACTGCTCCACCTGGAGCCATCCAGGTAAGTGTGGATGCAGTGCCCAGGTAAAACAACCCTGGGTGGGGCTGAAGAGGTCCTGGAAGCCTGCAGGAGCAGACTCCAAAGCCCCAGAGCACCTCGGTGCTGCTGGATGACAGACACATTAAAGGCATCTATTTCAGCTCCTTGGGGCCAGATGCCTCCTCCTCCTTCCTCCACTGGGCAGAGAGCCGGCTCAGCATGGAGTTTTCTCTCCCATTTCCTAGGGATGTCAGTCAAAGCCAGGCTCTTGGAAGTTCAAGCGTGGCCAAAAGGAAGCAGATTTCAAAACACATCCTTCCCCCCTCCCTCCATCCATCTCTCCCCCCCCGCCTCCCCCCGCCCCCCTCCCCTTCCTAGGCCTTTTGTTTCCCGTTCCCCCTCCTCCCATCAAAGAAAGCAACAAGACAAGCCTCTGGAGTCACCGAGCCATGATCTATCATTCTTTCAGGAGAGTTTCTTCTCATATTAAACCGGAGAAGGCTGCCTCCCTGCCTCCCCCGCCCCGCGGGAGCAGCGGCCTCGGGAAGCTCCAGCCGCTTTCAGATGGGTCTTGAGGCAAAATTCCTTAGCTCTCCGTTGGAATGAGATGCTGGGGGGGGGGGAGCTGCCAGGCTCTCTGAGCTTCTTGGAAGAGAAAGGAGATTTGCTGCCTAACGCCCAGGCACAGGACGCCCAGAAACTTTGCTGCCTTCCTGAGAATTAGGGCCGGGGTACCCCTGCTTCACTGCAGCCATCCCCAGGGAAGGAGGGCAGGCTCCAGCCAGGAGCTGATGACACCTTCTGTAGTCTGATTGTTGAGCCCGGATGGGATTACAGAAGCAGAAAGATTGCCCTAAACACGTTCAGCTGCTGACAGACCTTCAGGGGTGGCCTCCCAGTGACACAGAACAATTTCTCAGGCCACATTTCCCCGCTCCACGTCTCTGTCCCTGTTCCCCGTGGTGACAGCTTTGTGCTGGGGCCATGAGGCACGTTTGGGCTGCTGGGAGGCTGCAAAGGGACCGCAGCAAGGCAGAGAAGCTGCCTCCTCCCGCAGTCTTTCCCTCGATACATCATCAATGCCTCTGGTGTTAAGCTCTGCAGATGAGCCAAAGAATGTCCTTGGTGGCTGCCAAGTGGGACATTCCTGTCCATGCAGCTCAGGATGCTGGCTGGCCTCCCCTCAGCCCCGGGGCTGCAGTCTCTAGGTGGCAAGAGGCACACAGGGAGCTCCCAGCTCCTCCTCACCCGGAGATAAAGCAGGTTTCCAGTCGTCATTTCACCTCCTGGGGAAGAAAAAGGACACTTCCAGGGTTCCAAGTAAAGTTACAAGAGGTTTCTCCTCCCTCCTCCATATCTGGCTCTTGCTCTTGGCAGGGGATGAGTTCAATGTTCTGCTCTGCCATCACTGGACGGGCATCATCTTGCTTGCTGTGCAGCAAGAACATCGTCTGCAAACCCCACACCCATGCTGCTGAGGCAGTTTAAGCCACTGGATTTTCTCCAGTCCTGCTGCAGTGAAGGTTCTCAGGCCTTTCAGGAATCCTTGCAGGCTGAAATCTTTGCAGGGGAGTGCTGGAATTGCATTGATTTGGCTGCAAATTCCCACAGCAGAGTACTTTAAATCAGATGTGGGGATGGTTTTTTTCCAGCTATAGAAACTGTGCTGGAGTTTCACAATTACTCTTTGGTTTAGTTTATCTTCTCTCTCTTTGTTCATTGCTATGTTCTTCTCACTTCCACTATCTCCTTGCCCATGCTGGAGGTACACTTCAAAGTGGCATGAAAAGGTGGCATGGGTTAGGGCTGGGCTGGCCACTAGAGGAGTGCCAGAGGCTCTCTGTGAACCCCTCTGCATTCCTAAAGGGAAGGAGGGAGAGAGGCTGCTGGGCTGGGCAAGAAACTGAAGCAGCTGGGATGGAGAGCAGAGCAGCCCAATGGAATAGGGACAAAGAGACACAAACCGACGTGGAGCCCAACCCCTGATGGCAGTGGTGGCACCACTGGCACCACTGGTGCTGGGGGAGGCACTGGGGAAGTCCCAGACTGGACTCAGAGACAGATGGGAACTGGGAGCTGGGCTCTGGAGCTGGAGTTAGGAAGGTGTGGATTGAGATCAAGGGCAGAAGAGAGTCCCCCAGGGGCACCAGCCAGTGAGGAAGAGACCTGAGCCTGGTGCTCCCTCAGCTGCCTCCTGAAGAAGCCATCCATGGATGCAGTCCCTTGCTGGGCAGCTGAGGGTCCCCTGTCCTGTCTGCTGCTCCCCACAGCTGCCCCCTCTGCCACCCTGCAGCCCAGGCTGGGGCCCAAGCTGTGGCACTGCCCTTGGTCTGCAGAGGAGCAAGTCTCAGGCAGAGCCTTTCTGCAGCCCAGCCCTTGGCAGGAGCTCTCCCCATGGGCTTCTCCCTGCTAGAAGCAGCCCCTGGCTGTGCACAGCTGCCCTGAGCTTCAGCAAGTGCCTCAGGGAGCAGAGCCTGAGCTGGGAAATGACAGCACTGAGCAGCATCAGCTCTGGTCTAGCTCGAACCAGAACAAAAGGAGAGCAAAGAAAGCACAGAAAGGAAGGGAGACAAACTGGCATTTTGACAGGTGACATCCTCCCCAAACTGGAGGCAGAGTTTTGCTGAGGCAGAAGCTCTTTGAACTGCCTGGAAGGACCTCAAAACTCTGAAAAATTGCAGACATCTTGGGTTTCATTTTTAGTTTAGGTCAAAAACTGGAACCCAGCTCTGGGCCCCTCAGCTCAGGAAGGACCTCAGGGAACTGCTTGAGAGAGTCCAGCACAGAGACACAAGGATGATGAAGGCAGTGGAAAATCTTCCTCAGGAGGAGAGCCTGAGGGAGCTGAGGGCTCTGCAGCTTGCAGAGGAGGAGCCTGAGGGTGACCTCCTTGCTGGTGCTAAAGCTGTGCAGGGTGATGCCCAGAGGCTGGAGCCAGGCTCTGCTGGGGGCTGCCCAATGCCAGCACAAGGGGCAGTGGTGGAAGCTGAGGCAGAGGAAGTGCCATGGAAACAGGAGGAAAAACTTTTTCCCCTGTGAGGGTGACAGAGGCCTGGAGCAGGCTGCCCAGGGGGGCTGTGGAGTCTCCCTCTCTGGAGATATTCCAACCCCACCTGGATGTGTTGCTGTGTGACCTGCTCCAGGTGCTCCTGCTCTGGCAGGGGGGTTGGGCTGGATGAGCTTTCCAGGTCCCTTCCAGCCCCTGACATCCTGTGATTGTGTGCTTGGTTGTGTGCTTGTGTGAGGGGAAGCCGGTGGGTGATGACATCTCCTGCGCAAGCGGCTTCGGGAAGCCGGAGCTCTGCCTCTTTAAGAGGAGGGATGACAGGAGGCTGGCGTGTGGTGGCTGCTGAACATTTCCAAGATGCTTCATATTATGGCAGGGCAGAAGAGTTGACAGTCCCTGCTCGGCTCTGTGGTTAGCTGGCTACAGGCACGCAGTCATTACTCTATATTAATGGGAGATGTGAACAGTGTTTCCCTGGTTGTAATTATTCCCCCAGTGGTAGAACCTTCACAATTACAGCTCTGGAGGCTTCTCTTCCTCTGTAGTTCTTCCTGGGAGTCCCTGCCTGGATGGGTTCCCAATCAGGAGGTTTTCTGAGGAGCTGGGGGTGGGGTTGGGGGGCTGCTGGGAAGGGATTGATTGATTTATTCGCCTTTGGATGCTAATGAGCTTTGATGTTGGGCAGCCACGCTCCTGGCTGCCATGCTGCACGCAGGGCAGCAGCGGCGCTGGGCCAGCACCTCGGCGAGGGACCGCGGCGGGGCTCGGATGGGAGCGAAGTGTTGCCGGCTTGTGTTGTAAACCAGAAGTAGGAAGCCCTCTGAAGAGCCCTTCTTTTCACAAGGCACCCCACAGGACAGGAGTAGGGACGTCCCTGTGCACCAGTATGGCCAGAGCAGATGGAGATGCCCCAGTGTGGAGCTGCCCCCAAGCAAAGCAGGACTGGGAACCACCCACAGCTTGGCCAGCTCCTCCTCTACCTCCTGGCAAAGGTTGTTCTGAAGCCCCCAGTGCCCCCAGCGCTCACCCCAAGCAGAACAAAAAGCCAGACAAAAGACATCTGAGACAATTGCTGAAGCAGTGATGAGAGGGATCAGCCTCCCTTTATCTCCACAAAAGGCTCTGTGTCATCAGGCTTCACACCATATTTCAGCACTACCCTCTCCACCGAGCCTGCCAGCAAGGGGCTGTGTGCCTCTGCAAGCAGATGTGCTGATGTGTGCAGTGCTGTTGAGCCTAAGGCTTGGATGAAAACCAAGCTGCTCCTCTCTCACAGGCCAGAGCCATTAGCAGTGATGACCTCTGGTAACTCTCAGCTCTCAACAGGATCCTCACCAGAGCCTTCTCCTCTCTCACCAGAGCCCCTCAGCACACACTGAAATGAGGTGCTGGAAAGCCTAGGCGGCCACCCAAGCCCTGCCAAGCCGTGGGTTCAGGTTGCTGTGGCACACCAATCCTCAGGCCAGCAGAGGGTTTCTGAAGGCCTGTAGTGACAGGACAAGGGGCAAGGGTTTGAAACTGGAGAAGAGCAGATTTAGATTGGATGTAGGGAACCAGTTCTTTACCACGAGGGTGGAATAGGTTGCCCAGGGAGGTTGTTGAGGCTCCACCCCTGGAGATCCTAGAACCATAGAATTGTCAGGGTTGAAAGGGACCTCAAAGATCAGCCAGGTCCCAGCCCCCTGCCATGGGCAGGGACACCTCACACCACAGCAGGCTGCTCACAGCCACCTCCAGCCTGGCTGCAAACACCTCCAGGCAGGAGGCTGCCACCACCTCCCTGGGCAACCTGTGCCAGGCTCTCACCACCCTCATGGGCAACAACTTCTTCCTCACAGCCAATTCAATCTCCCCACTTCTAGTTTTGCTCCATCCCCCCCAGTCCTATCCCTCCCTGACACCCTCAGAAGTCCCTCCCCAGCTTTCTTGTAGCCTCCTTCAGATCCTGGAAGGCCACCATGAGGTCTCCTGGGAGCCTTCTCCTCTCCAGCCTGCACAACCCCAACTCTCTCAGGCTGTCTCCAGAGCAGAGCAGCTCCAGCCCTCTGCTCATCCTTGTGGCCCTTCTCTGGACACCTTCCAGCCCCTCCAGATCCTTCCTGGCACAGAGGCTCCAGACTGGACCCAGAGCTCCAGCTGTGATCTCAGCAGAATGGAGCAGAGGGGCAGAATCCCCTCCCTGGCCCTGCTGGCCACTCACCTCTTGCTGCAGATATATTCAAGGTGAGGCTGGACAGGGCTCTGGGCAACCTGATCTAGCTGAGAATGCCCTTGCTGACTGCAGAGAGGCTTGGACTAGATGACCTTTAGAGGTCCCTTCCAACCCAAACCTTTCTATGACTATGATTGGAGGAAGGAATGATGTTCCCTCCTTAGCCCAACAGAGCAGTTGGCATTTGCAAGCATACCAAAAAATGGGTGGCCTTCAGCTAGGATCCAGAGTGTGCTTCAGGCTCCCAGTGGGGCTGCAGTGTTCAAACTCTTTGCATGCTGGAAGTCCAGACCCCTGTTTTCCTTCTCTTACTGCATCCCTTTTGTTTTGTCTTGGTGCACCTCAGGTCTAAGTGGAATGGGAGTGGAGGGATGGACTCATTGCATCTGGTAGGTTCAGACTGGACATTGGGAAAAAATTCTTCCCAGCAAGAGTGGTCAGGGACTGGACTGTGCTGCCCAGGGAGGTGGTGGAGTCACCAACTCTGGCTGTGTTTAGAGGTGGTTTGGATGTGGTGCTTGGGGCTATGGGTTAGGGGTGACCTTTGTGGAGTAGGTTTCTGGGTTGGACTGAGGTGATCCCGAGGGTCTTTTCCAACCTGAGTGTTTCTGTGCCTCTGTGGTTGTGTGGTAATGGAGACAAGAGATGGCCTTTTCTGCAGGGGAAACAAGCCCCTGCCTGCTGCATTCCATCTGAGGAGTGTTAATGTTTACATGCTGCTGCATCACTGGAGGAGCACATGTGATACCCACACTCATGGCAGCAGCCTCCTCAGCCATCCTTGTGCCACACACATCAGAAGTCAGCAAGACCTCCTGCCTGCTCTTCATGGAGCTCTGGCGCTCTGCCTCTCCTCCAACCAATTTGTGCCGTACCCTTGGGGACTTGGCAGCTTGCCTCAGTGCAGAGCCAAGACATAAAATCCCCCTGTGGGGAGCTGTGCTATAAATGTCCACTTGGACCTCTTACGCTGCCAGGATGTCCCCTGAGGCCAGCAGAGAGCAATTGCTTCCCTGCTCCTGATTCACAGATTTGATTGGGTTGGGAGGGACCTTCGAAGGTCATCTTGTCCAACCCCCCTGCAGTCAGCAGGGACACTTCCAACAGGAGGAGGCTGCCCAGGGTCACACGGAGTCTGATCTTAGAATCATAGAATCAATAAGGTTGGAAAAGACCTCAGAGGTCAGCAAGTCCAACCTGTCACCCAACACCTCCTGACAACTAAGCCACGGCTCCAAGTGCCTCATTCAAGCCCCTCTTGAACACCTCCAGGGATGGGGGACTCCACCACCTCCCTGGGCAGCACATCCCAAGGGCCAATCTCTCTTGCTGGGAAGAACTTTCTCCTCACCTCCAGCCTAAACCTCCCCTACTGCAGCTTGAGACTCCCTCTTGAATGTCTCCAGGGACAGGGCCTCAACCACCTCCCTGGGCAACCTGTTCCAGTGTCTCCCCAGCCTTGTTGTGCAGAACTTCCTTGTGATGTCCGACCTAAATCTCCCCTTCTCCAGCTTCAAACCCTTGTCCTATCATTCCAAGCCCTTCTCAACAGCCCCTCCCCAGCTTTCCTGTAGTACCCCTTCAGATATTGAAACGTAGTTAGGAGGTCTCCCCAGAGCCTTCTCTTCTCCAGGCTGAGCAACCCTACTCAGCCTCATCTTCACAGGAGAGGTGCTGTTCCTGCTCCTGATGTGGAAGCAGCAGAAAGCTGGTGGTGCTCATCAGCAAGGTGGATGCAAGTGTCCTTCTAGGAGGAGGCAAGAAATATGGTGTCTTCCTTCCTGGGTAGTAAGCTGAACTTTGGATCCTGCTTCCCCCTTGTCTCTAACCCAAGCCATGATCTCTCAGGATTATCCAGACATCCAGCTCCTCTTTAGCTGCCAGGAGCTGCACTGCAAATGGAGCTATTAGAATCATAGAAGCATTTGGGTTGCAAATGATCATCCAGTCGCCGTCCTGGAAGTGTTTAGGAAGAGCCTGGCTGAGGCACTTGGTGCCATGGTTTAGTTGATTGGATGGTGTTGGCTGATGGGTTGGGCTGGATGATCTCAAAGGTCTTTTCCACCTGGTTGATTCTGTCAAGTCCAACCATTCTCTCACTCTACCAAGTCTGGTGCTAAGCCATGTCACTCAGCACCACATCTACAGAGCTTTTACATCCCTCCAGGGATGGTGAATTCACCACTGTCCTGGGCAGCCTGTCCCAAGGTTTGACAACCCTTTTAGGGTAGAAATTTGTCCTCACCTCCAACCTAAACTTCCCCTGGTGCATTTGCTACCTGGGAGAAGAGGGAGCTCCAACCTCCTTCCAGGGAGCTGCGGCGAGTGAGAGTCTCCCCTCAGCCTCTTTTCCTCCGGGCTGCGCAACCCCGTGCCCTCAGCCACTCCTCAGAAGGCCTGTTCTCTAGATCCTTCACCAGCCCCATTGCCCTTCTGGACATGCTCCAGCACATCAATAGCCTCAGCCAAGAGTCTGAGCTGTCTGTGGCAGACTGGGTGCTGTGGGCTCCTTCTCCCAGCGCTTGGACAATGAAGGACTGGGCTGGGTTGTTTATTTCTTTCCACAGCCTTCCTCCCTGACTGCCACATTTAATGAAGATCCATACTGGGACAGTCAGCACCTTAGGTGGTGAGACCATCAGTTGTCTTCTGCAATGAAAGGAACTCTTTTTTTTCCCCCACCCCCACCCTTCTACTTGCTGAAGCCTATTGAGCGAGACAGCAGGAGATGAATTATCCCAGCTGAAAGGTCTGGGCCTGCTCAGTCTCGTAGGGTGGTCAAGCTGGGCAGCGCCATTGCACCACAACGATGACTCAGCCACGCAGCATCTTCCCTGGCATCACCACGAGCTGCTGCTGCAGAGACCATTATTGCTTCATCCCTAAACAGAGGCTGTCAGTGGCTTGGGGCACTCTGCTGAAAAATGGAACGGAGGCAGGAGGAGAATAATTCAAACCAGGCCAGCCTAGAAAGTCAGGGCTCACCCTGTCAGCCTCCTTCTGCCTGGAAGTCAACCAGCCCAGGGTGGGCAGGGTGGGTGAGCCAGCACCAACAAGATGCTGGTGACTTCCCCAGAAGCAGGGAATCCTTCTAGGAGTCACAGAATCACAGAATGGGTTGGGTTGGAAGGGACCTTCAAGATCATCCAGTTCCAACTGCCCTGCCATGGGCAGGGACACCTCCCACCAGCCCAGCTTGCTCAAGGCCTCATCCAGCCTGGCCTTGAACACCTCCAGGGAGGAGGCAGCCACAGCCTCCCTGGGCAACCTGTGCCAGAGTCTCCCCACCCTCACTGTACAGAATTTCTTCCTATTCTCCAGTCTCAATCTCCCCTCTTCCAGCTCAAAGCCATTCCAGGACAGCAGCACCCCCTTCTCCAGCACAGAAGGGAGCAGAGCAGTTCCCTGAGTGGAAGCTACATCAGCAGAAGTGACTCAGAAGAGAAATCTGCTCCTCAGAGTTTTCCATGGGGCCTCAGCCGCTCTCGAGCGAAGCGAGGCTGCTGGGCAGGCAGCATCCCAGTTACTTTCCCCACTGTGGGAACTAAACCCTCTTTAAAACTGTTTTGACTGTAACCAGGGGAATTGGAGAGATGGATGAAGCCAGCCGAAAGTGTGACAATCTCCTGGAGGCACACAGATGGTGCGCAGACCCTGCAAGCCCACTCACTTTTGGAGCCATCACTTTCCTGCGGAGCACGCTTTGGACAGCTTTCAACCCCTCCGAGGACCTGAGCAAACCTGCAGCTTCCCCAAGGCAAAAGGAGGGGCAGGAGGGGCTGGTGGGGGGCATGATTTTCCCCTCCAAATGCACATCCACGCAGAGTTAGTTATGGATTTGGCCTTTGACACTGGGAGAAGCTCATCGCTCGGAGAACGGGGCGCAGCCCACATGGAGGTGGGCTACAAATTCCATCGCCAGCCTTAACCATGAAAAGATTTTCCTCCCAGAAACCACAATCTCCCATAGTTCCCAGACTGCTCAAGTGATGGATGGCTTGGTAATTGTCCTGAAAGATAAGGGAAAGCCTCCTCTGTGGTTGCATTTGATATGGGCCTGATGTATGGGACGGCTTGGCGGAGGGCTGTCGAGGAGACAGCCTGGAGTACGCCTCGCTGCCTTCTCACTGGGGAAGCTCTGCTGGTGGCAAGCAGGATCCTGAGGGTTGCAAATTGCTTTCCCACATCTAACATCCCTTTCATAGCAGCCTTAGTTGGGTTTTGGCATGAAGAGGAGAACTGAGACGTTGTTTATAGCTGCTCCAGCACCCCTGAGCCAGGGACGGGAAGGAGCTGCTGAGGGCAGCTCAAAAGGCTGGGAGGGAAAAGGGGCAGGGAGGGGGAAAAGCCTGCAAGGGAAGAGGGAGAAAAGCTGCTGGAGAGGGAAACCTTTACCTGCAGCAAGGGCAGAAGCCTCTTTTCCTGGGGCAGTGCAAGTGACACTGGATAAGCCCCCATCACCTGACTATTAGAAACTAGTTCTGACAAATCCTGCTGGACAGATGGAACCTGATACAGAGACCTTTGGAGGTCCCTTCCAACCCAAACCATTCTGTGATTCACTAGAGACCTTCCAGCCTGGTGCTGGGTGGAAAAGATGGGAGAGCTTTTCAGAGAAGCCTCTGTGATGCTTCATTTTCCGCCTTCCAGAGAGAAATGAGGAACTTGTTGAGAAGTTGGGAGAAGATTGTCCAAGGGCCCGAGAGGAGCAGCTGCTGGATGGCACAGCTGCGATGTCAGAGTCTCACAGGATCACCAAGGTTGGAAGAGACCTCAAAGATCATCGAGTCCAACCTGGCACCACAGACCTCATGACTAGACCATGGCACCAAGTGCCACATCCAATCCCCTCTTGAACACCTCCAGGGATGGGGACTCCACCACCTCCCTGGGCAGCACATCCCAATGGTGAATGACTCTCTCAGTGAAGAACTTTCTCCTCACCTCCAGCCTAAACTTCCCCTGGCACAGCTTGAGACTGTGTCCCCTTGTTCTGGTGCTGGTTGCTAGAGAGAAGAGACCAACCCCACCTGGCTACAACCTCCCTTCAGGTCTCCCCTGAGCCTCCTCTTCTGCAGGCTAAGCAACCCCAGCTCCCTCAGCCTCTCCTCACAGGGCTGTGCTCAAGGCCTCTCCCCAGCCTTGTTGCCCTTCTCTGGACACCTTCAAGTGTCTCAATCTCCTTCCTAACTGAGGGGCCCAGAACTGGACACAGGACTCAAGGAGTGGCCTAACCAAAGCAGTGTACAGGGGCACAATGACCTCCCTCTCCTCATCCCACCCAGGCACAGCAAAAGGAGGAAGCATCTCAATGCCTGGCACCCTTTGCAGTTGTTCCGTGCTGGGGAGCTGCAGTCTGATGACTGTTCCTCTGATTATTTATTTTCTATCTTTTATTTGTTTGGTTTTTTTTTTACTTCTAGGGTTGTTGGTGGGGTGTTTTTTTTTTTTGGGGGGGAAGGCTTTAAAAACAAGCTCAGCCTTTGCAAACTTGCTCTTGCTGGTTTCGGGGGAGATGGAGGAGGAGTGCAAAGAGCATTTATGTGCAAAACAGCTTGTAAAAGGAAATATACAGCCCTTTGTTCTCCCACAGGAGGGCCAGTGAGTTATTTGGGTAGAACCCACATGAAGTAAGAAGTTATTGGTAGATACTCTTTTCCAGATCCTCAGCTGCTTGTTATGTGGTCGACTTCCCCTCGTTCAGGCTAGCTCGGAGTCTAGTCTCTAGGTCTCCAGATCAGAATGAAGCAAGACACAGACAGAGGGCTGTGGGGCAAGGAGTTTTTTATTTGAGGTGGGCTGCCAAATGCTGCATTTGGACCTCTTCTGCTCCGAGGTTTTGATCCCAGAGGGACTGGCAACACAGAAGAGGGCACAGACTCGAGCACACCAAGGCGGCTGTGCCCTAAGCCACGGTGCTTGCCATGTGCAGCAGCAAATGCCTGAAGTCTTTCACAGCAGAGGGCTCCAGGCTGGCTTTTGGCACTGAAAGAATGTCTGGCACTGCACAGAAAGCAAAATAAAACGAAGCCAAGCGGGTGGGTTTCCCTATCAGCTTGGTACTAGTCTTGGGTATCAGAGGGAAGTTGGGTTCTGGGGCAAAAAAGGCTGACATCAGGCTTCTTTCCTGCCCTGAATTTTGTTCCACTATGGCATGAAGAGGGATTAGAATGGGACTAGAATGAGGATTGGACAGGGTTAGTGAAAACCTCCTTCATCTTCTGATCAGGGGCTGGAGCAGCTCTACTAGGAGGAGAGGCTGAGGAAGCTGGAGAAGAGAAGGCTCCAGGCAGACCTAAGAGCAGCCTGCCAGGACCTGAAGGGGGCTACAAGAAGGCTGCAGAGGGACTGTTTGCAAAGGCCTGCAGGGACAGGACCAGGGGCAGTGGTTTGAGATGAGAGCTGAGCAGATTGAGATTGGATGTGAGGAACACTGGAACAGGTTCCCCAGGGAGGTGGTGGGGGCTCAGTCCCTGGAGATATTCGAGGTGAAGCTCAACAGGGCTCTGGGCAACCTGATCTAGTTAAGGACGTCCCTGCTGACCACAGAAGGAGCTGGACTGGATGAGCTTTAGAGATCCCTTCCAAGCCAAACCATTCTCTGCTTCTCTGTGCTGTTGTCTGATGTGATTTTTGAGGTCATCCTGTCAAGATCGCAGCAGAGCTTTGTGTTTTGCTCCTAGTGAAACTTGTGTTCCGCTCCTAGTACTCGTTGGAAGGTGAATCAAACCAGCCCTGCCTTTCTGTAGTGAGGCTGAGACCAAGCTGGACAACAAACAAGTTCCTTTCACTGAATCACAGAATGCTTTGGCTTGGAAGGGACCTTAATGATCATCTACTTTCAAACCTTCCCACACCATAAGCATGGACACCCTCCACTGGACCAGGTTGCTCAAAGTCCTCTCCAGCCTGGCCTTGAACACTTCCAGGGAGGGGGCAGTAATAATATATCTTTAAAAGACATATTTGAGTTTCCTGAACCAAATTTAAAGCTGCTGGGGACCACCCAGCAAAGCTCCATGCAGGACAGAGGGGAAGGAAAGGAGTCCCACACTGAGGTCTCCACATTGCTAATCACCACGGAACTCTGCCCCACTGAAACTCTGGAGGACTCCTGTGATGGCACTGAGGAAATCCTCCTGCCCAGGAGAGCACTGCTGGAGATCCAGTCCCAGATTTGAGACTAAAGAGAGACACCAAGTGGAAGAAAGGCACAGGACCTGTAGCAAAACAAACAACTTCTCTTTGAGCATGGCAGAGTTCTGGGGCAGGCTGCCCAGAGAGGTTGTGGAGTCCCCAGCTCTGGCTGCTCTTCTGCAGGCTCAACAGCCCCCCAGGGCTCTCAGCCTTTGCTCCCCACAGAGCTGCTCCAGGCCCCTCAGCATCCTTGGGGCCTCTGCTGAACTCCCTCCAGCAGTTCCCTGTTTCTCTTGAATTGGGGAGCTCAGAACTGGCCACAATATTCCAGCTATGGCCTCTGTAGGGTAGAAGGGGAAGAGAACTCTTCTTGACCTGCTGGACCCTTGTCCAGCAGTTCTGGGCCCCTCAGTTTAGGAAGGAGGTTGACTTGCTGGAGCATGTCCAGAGAAGGGCAACAAAGTTGGTGAGGGGCTTGGAAGACAAGCCCTGTGAGGAGAGGCTGAGGGAGCTGGGGTTGCTTAGCCTGGAGAAGAGGAGGCTCAGGGGTGACCTTATTGCTCTCTACAACTAGCTTAGGGGAGGTTGTAGCCAGGCAGAGGTTGGCCTCTTCTCCCAGGCAACCAGCACCAGAACAAGAGGACACAGTCTCAAGCTGCGCCAGGGGAGGTTTAGGCTGGAGGTTAGGAAGAAGTTCTACACAGAGAGAGTGATTGCCCATTGGGATGTGCTGCCCAGGGAGGTGGTGGAGTCCCCTCATTGGAGGTGTTCAGGAGGAGACTTGCTGGGGTGCTTGGTGCCATGGTTTAGTTGATTAGGTGGTGTTGGGTGATAGGTTGGATGTGATGATCTTGAAGGTCTCTTTCAACCTGGTCTATTCTATTCTATTCTATGCTATTCTATGCTATGCTATGCTATGCTATGCTATGCTATGCTATGCTATGCTATGCTATTCTATTCTATTCTATTCTATTCTACTCTACTCTACTCTACTCTATTCTATTCATTTCTGGCTCATGGTGAACTTCTTGTCCACCAGCACTCCCAGGCCTGCTCCACAAAGCTGCTTTCTATCAGGTTCTCCCTCACCTCTGCTGGTGCAGGGGGTGATTCCTCCCCAGGTGCAGGGCTCTATACTTGCCCTTGTTGAGCTTCAGGAGGTTCTCCTCCATCCAACTCTCCAGCCTGGCCAGGTCTGGCTGAATGGCAGCTCAGCCTGACCATGTGTCAGCCACTCCTCCCATTCTGGCTCCAGCAGCAAGCTGCCCAAGAGTATGCTGTGTCCCATTGATCTGCAGATGCTAGGTCAAAACCAAGGCTGTAGGGTGGAACCTTTGGTGCTCCACCAGCCTGCCTTTAGAAACAAGATCCTATTTGGTTCCAGGAGGAGAGGTGGATATTCCTGTTGCCCTCTGAACAGGACGTTGTGATTCTTGGGGAGGGGTCTCCTGCAAGAGGCACAAACAGTATGCCTTGCAGCTCCAAGGAGAGACAGCACACTGGGGGGAAAAGAGGTGCAAGAGGAAGGAGAAAGATGTTGGAATAGAATAGAATAGAATTAGAATAGAATAGAATAAATAGAATAGAATAGAATAGAATAGAATAGAATAGAACAAACCAGGTTGCAAAAGACCTCCGAGATCATCCAGTCCAACCTCTCACCCAGCACCATCTGATCAACTAAACCATGGCACCAAGTGCCTCAGCCAGGCTCTTCCTAAACACCTCCAGGGATGGGGACTCCACCATCTCCCTGGGCAGCACATCCCAAGGGCCAATCTCTCTTGCTGGGAAGAACTTTCTCCTCACCTCCAGCCTAAACCTCCCCTGGCACAGCTTGAGACTGTGTCCTCTTGTTCTGGTGCTGGCTGCCTGGGAGAAGAGACCAACCCCCACCTGGCTACAACCTCCCTTCAGGGAGTTGTAGACAGCAAGATGTCTCCCCTGAGCCTCCTCTTCTCCAGGCTAAGCAACCCCAGCTCCCTCAGCCTCTCCTCACAGGGCTGTGCTCCAGACCCCTCCCCAGCTTTCTTGCCCTTCTCTGGACACCTTCCAGCAGCTCAATATCTTTCCTAACCTGAGGGGCCCAGAACTGGACACAGGACTCAAGGTGTGGCCTAACCAGGGCTGAGCACAGGGCAGAATGACCTCCTTACTCCACCTGGCCACACTATAGCAAAGCAAAACCCAGGCTGAACACTAATCAGCACAAAGTACTACTCCTCCCAAGGAGAGTTTGAGGCCAATGTTCCTTTCCTTCACAGGGGGAATTACCCAAGATACAGGACTCAAGGTGTGGCCTAACCAGTGCAGTGTCCAGGGGCAGAATGACCTCCCTGCTCCTGCTGGCCACACTCTTCCTGATGCAGGCCAGGATGCCATTGGCCTTCTTGGCCACCTGGGCACACTGCAGGCTCATGTTCAGCCTCCCATCAACCAGCACCCCCAGGTCCCTCTCTGCCTGGCTGCTCTCAGCCACTCTGCCCCCAGCCTGTAGCACTGCCTGGGGTTGCTGTGGCCAATGTGCAGCACCTGGCACTTGGATGTGTTCAATCTCCTGCCCTTGGCCTCTGCCCATCTGTCCAGCCTGGCAAGGTCCCTCTGTGTCCAGTATGGAAGCCTTAGGAGCCAGCTCAGGTTCTTCAGGTGCTCATACAATACAATACACTAAATCCAGGTTGGAAGAGACCTTCAAGATCATCGTGTCCAACCCATCAACCAATCCACCCACTGAAATACAATACAAAAAAAAAACATACAATACAGATAAACATACAATACATACAATCCACCCACCTAAACACTAAACAACTAACCCATGGCCCAGCACGCCCAGCAAGCCTCTTCTTGAACACCTCCAATGAAGGTGACTCCCCACCTCCCTGGGCAGCCCATTCAATGGCAATCACTCTTTCTGTGTAGAACTTCTTCCTAACCTCCAGCCTAACCTCCCCTGGTCAGCCTGAGACTGTGCCTCTTGTTCTGGTACTGGCTGCCTGGGAGTAGAGACCACCTCTGCCTGGCTACACACCTCCCTTCAGAGTTGGAGAGAGCAAGAAGGTCACCCCTGAGTCTCCTCCCCTCCGGCTAGCAGCCCCAGCTCCTTCAGCCTCTCCTCACGGCTGTGCTCCAAGCCCCTCCCCCCAAGCTCATGCCCTTCTCTGGACACCTTCCAGCAAGTCAACCTCCTTCCAACCTGAGGGCCCAGAACTGGACACAGGACTCCAGGTGTGCCTAACCAGTGCAGTGTCCAGGGGCAGAATGACCTCCCTGCTCCTGCTGGCCACACTCTTCCTGATGCAGGCCAGGATGCCATTGGCCTTCTTGGCTGCCTGGCCACACGGCAGTCATGTTCAGCCTCTCATCAACCAGCACCCCAGGTCCCTCTCGCCTGGCTGCTCTCGCCACTCTTGCCCCCAGCCTTAGCACTGCCTGGGTTTGCTGTGCCAAGTGCAGCACCTTGCACTTGGATGTGTTCAATCTTCTGCCTTGCCTCTGCCCATCTGTCCAGCTGGCAAGGTCCCTCTGCAGAGCCTTTCTGCCCTCCAGCAGATCAACTCCTGCCCCCAGCTTGGTGTCATCTGCAAATTTACTGATGGTGGACTCAATGCCCTCCTCCAGATCATCAATAAAGATGTGAAGAGCATGGGGCCCACCCTGATCCCTGGGGCACACCATGGTGCCTGGCTGCCAGCTGGCTGTGGCACCATCACACCACTCTCTGGGCTCAGCCTCAGCCAGTCCTAACCCAGGCTCAGAGTGCTGCTGTCCAAGCCAGGGGCTGCCAGCTTGGCCAGAAGTTTGCTGTGGGGGACGGTGTCAAAGGCCTTGCTGAGGTCCAGGTAGACCACATCCACAGGCCTCCCCATCCACATCTACAGGTATTTAAAAGGCCTGAGCCTGAATGCTGCCTCTTAAGGAACTGGTTTCAGGTTGCCAGAGATGCCTGCTATGGCCAGTAAAACTGGGATGAGTCCCAGCTCCACCAAGTTCTACAAAGTCAAGCTAGGGATGTTTTCAGCCCAGGAACTGAGCACACCTCAGCAGCACAAGCAAGAGCTCCCCATCTGCCTCAGACAAGCAAACCCATGGCAACACTCATGGTCTCCTTTCAGTCCAGGGATGTCTGTAGCCTGCTCATGCTGTGTGCAAGACCTGTTGTGGTTTGCTTTCATCAGGATTTGAAATCAAGGAGAAACCCTGGGAAGCACAGGGTGCTGAATCCTGATGATTTCCCATCCAGAAGGTCAGGCAGACAGCCCACTGCTGGAGGCTCCCACACTTGCAAATGCTCAATGGACCACAAAACCTCAGTGTTCAGAAGTCCCAAAGGTGGTACCTAGGAAGACACATCCCTGTGTGCTGCATTTTCAGGTGTTCACTGAGGAGGGGAACAAACTTCTCTTGCACAACGAGTCTGGCAGCGCAGTCACCTCGGGTAGTTAGCTGTGAGGAACCTACACCAGGATCCGAAATACTCAAGCCTCGGAGGGAGTCCCTTTGGCTTGGCCAAGTCCCAAGTCCTGCTGCAGAATTCAGCATCGCCTGCATTTCCCACTTCAACCACCGGGGGGCGACTGGACACCAGGAAAAGGAATGAGAGAACCAGAACGGTCAGGGCTGGAAGGGACATCAAGGCTCAGCTAGTCCCAAACCCCTGCCCTGGGCAGGGACACCTCACACCACAGCAGGCTGCTCACAGCCACATCCAGCCTGGCTGCAAACACCTCCAGGCAGGAGGCTGCCACCACCTCCCTGGGCAGCCTGTGCCAGGCTCTCACCACCCTCAGGGGCAACAACTTCTTCCTCACAGCCAATCTCAATCTCCCCACTTCTAGTTTTGCTCCATCCACCCCAGTCCTGTCACTCCCTGACATCCTGAATAGTCCCTCCCCAGCTTTCTTGGAGCCCCCTTCAGGTCCTGGAAGGCCACCAGAAGTCTCCTGGGAGCCTTCTCCTCTCCAGCCTGCACAGCCCCAACTCTCTCAGGCTGTCCTCATAGCAGAGCAGCTCCAGCCCTCTGCTCCTCCTCCTGGCCCTTCTCTGGACACCTTCCAGCCCCTCCAGATCCTTCCTGGCACAGAGGCTCCAGAGCTGGACCCAGAGCTCCAGCTGTGGTCTGAGCAGAGTGGAGCAGAGGGCAGAATCCCCTCCCTGGCCCTGCTGGCCACACTTTCTGCTGCAGCCCAGGCTCTGCTTGGCTCTCTGGGCTGCAAGTGCTGACTGCTGGCTCCTGATGAGCTTCTCCTCCCCCAGCACCCCCAAGGCCTTTCCTTCAGGGCTGCTCTCCAGCCAGTCCCTGCCCAGCCTGTATCAGTGCCTGGGATTGCCCTGACCAGCTGCAGGACCTTGCCCTTGGCCTTGTTGAACTTCACGAGTTTGGCTTGGGCCCAATTCTGCAGCCTGTCAGGTCCCTCTGGATGGATCCTTCCCTCCAGCTGCCAGCTGCACCACACAGCTTGGTGTAGTCAGTGAATTGCTGAGGCTGCCCCAATGCCACTGTCCCTGCTGCCAACAAGGATGTTAATCAAGCTGGGATGCAGATTCCTAAAGCTGACATGGTCACCACCAAGGCAGAAAACCTGCAATTAGTAAAACTCCTTGGTCCTGCCCAGAAGTCCTTCCCCTTCTGGAGTCACAGCAACATGTGCTCAATTCAAAGGCTTTTTAGGAGAGTGAACTCTGCAGACATCATCACCCCACACCTCTCTTCCACATCACACCACAAAACAGCCCTGTGCCAGAGTGTGACCGGTTGATGCTATGCCTTTAAGAAAGAGACAGTTGCTGAACACTCTGGCTGAATGTTTTTGATATTTGAACAAAAACAAGATAGTCTAAACGAATTTCATTGGTGCTTGTGGGGTTCAGTTTTGAGTTTGGGTGCTGTTGGTTCAGTCTGTGTCTGGTCTGGGTTCAGGCTGGGTGCAGTCTGTGCTTCTTTCTCTCTTGCTGAAGCAGGAACGGCCTTGAGTTAACAGCTAACCAGATAAGAGAACTAATTTTTGCATGTGCTTTTTAGCTAACAGACTTTTTCTTCCCTAATTGCCTTTCTCTCTCTCTCTAACTCTTTTTGGGAAAAAGGGGAGGTGGGGAGGGAGAGAGGGGGGTTCAGGGAACCCCCCTGGCCGGCAGGAGGGAAAAGGTTTTTCTGCATTGTGTTCATTGTTGTATTTTCCTGTATATATTGTAAATATTTTATTTTGTGTACATATTCATTGCATTCCATTTATGCCTGTAAATAGAGCTTTCATCTGCTTTTCCAACTGAGCTAGCTGTGGTTTCTTTCCCTGTGTGTGGGGAGGGAACTCTCTCACCCCACCACATAGAGGAACCTAAAACTGCTTCTTGAAGCTCCCCTGAGACCCTGCCACTGCTGCAGAACAACCCTGAGACCTCCCAGCCCTGCTCTGCCTGGTGAGAAACTGCTCCAGGGGGGCTCCTACCCAGCCAGGCATGGCTTTACCAGCAGAAGATCACAGAAGCACAGAATGTCAGGGGCTGGAAGGGACCTGGAAAGCTCATCCAGGCCAAGCACCCTGCCAGAGCAGGAGCACCTGGAGCAGGTCACACAGCAACACATCCAGGTGTGTTTTGAATATCCCTGGAGAGGGAGACTCCACAACCCCCCTGGGCAGCCTGCTCCAGGCTTCTCTCCCCCTCTCAGTGAAACAATTCTTCCTCCCGTTCAGCTGGAAGCTGCCTCCACCGTGAGGAACCACGCATCAGCAGCAGCCACCCATGCAAGCAACTGCTTTTCATTGCAAAGCAGCAGGGCTCTGGGGACTGGGCAGCTCCTTGCAACCCTCAGCTTCTTTCCAACCAAAACAACCCTATGATTTCTACCTGGATTTGGCCTTGTGGGACAGGAATGAGTTCTGCATGAATGGAGGACACAGCTGAGAGACTGGCTCTGCAGTGGCCATTTGGACTACACTCATGGGCTCACAGCATGCTGGGAGGTGGAGGGGACCTCTGGAGATCACCCAGTCCAAACCCCTGCCAAAGCAGGGCACCCCCAGCAGCTTGCCCAGGAGCACAATGGCCAGGGGGGTTGGAAGCTCTCCAGACAAGGAGACTCCACAACCTCTCTGGGCAGCCTGCTCCAGGCCTCCAGCACCCTCACAACAAACAACTTTCTCCTCCTGTTCAGGTGGAACCTCCTGGGTTCCCAGTCTGTGCCCACTGCCCCTTGTCCTGTCCCTGGGCACCACTGGAAGAGCCCAGCCTCATCCTCTTGCCCCCCACCCTTTAGCTCTTGCTGAGCATTGCTCAGCTCCCCTCTGGGGCTGCTCTACTCCAGGCTCTCAGCCCAGGCTCTCAGCCTTTGGCTCCCCCAGAGCTGCTCCAGCCCCTCAGCACCTCTGTAGCCTCCACTGGAGTTCTTTGTCACCTTGAGGATTAATGAACACCATGCTGTAGGAGAAAGTGCATCTCCTCCTCTGCTGGTGGTCTTCTGGGTTTGATGCCAGCTGGCTGCTGTCATTCCTGGGTCCTTGCATCCTTTTTACTTCACAACTCTACAGAAGCTGGAAGGCCCTTCAGACCCCTTGGAAAAGGCTCCTCAGTGCTCTTTAACTCTCCTTGTGGATCAGAAGTCATAGAATCACAGAACCAATAAGGTTGGAAAAGACCTCAAAGATCATCAAGTCCAACCTCTCACCCAACACCATCTAATCAGCTAAACCATGGCTCCAAGTGCCACATCCAATCCCCCCAGGGATGGGGACTCCACCACCTCCCTGGGCAGCACATCCCAATGGCCAGTCTCTCTTGCTGGGAAGAACTTTCTCCTCACCTCCAGCCTAAACCTCCCCTGGCACAGCTTGAGACTGTGTCCTCTTTCTGAGGCTGGTGCCTGGGAAAGACACCAACCCCACCTGGCTACAACCTCCCTTCAGGGAGTTGCAGAGAGCAATGAGGTCTCCCCTGAGCCTCCTCTTCTGCAGGCTAAGCAACCCCAGCTCCCTCAGCCTCTCCTCCAGGAGGAGGAGGAACACCAGCCATGTCAACCAGTGTTGGGTGCTCCCACTGGGCACAGCCAGCAGTGTGGACCAGAAGGTGGTTTCCCTGTGCTCACTCTCAGCTGTGAAGGTCCAGATGCAGCCTTTCTGCTTCCCTTGCCCAGAACTCACATCTGCCTTGGTTTTGGCTGCAGCAGTGCAGGTTGGGTGGAGGTTTTCTTGGCCTGGGGTTTCTGTGTGCATCCTGAGAGGACCACAGAATCCTGCAAGTGCTTTGGATGGGAAAGACCTCGAAGATCATCAAGTCCAAACATCAACCCAAGACCACCTGAAGGCTGCAGAGGGACTGTTGGCAAAGGCCTGCAGGGACAGGAGCAGGGGCAATGGTTTGAAAGGAGAGCAGAGCGGATTGAGATTGGATGTGAGCAACAAGTTTTGCACCAGGAGGTGCTGGGACACTGGAACAGGTTGCCCAGGGAGGTGGTTGAGGCTCCATGCCTGGAGATACTCAAGGTGAGGCTCTAAAGGGCTCTGGGCAGGTTGGACTGATGACTTTGGAGGTCCCTTCCAGCTGAAACCATTCTATGATAAGGAAAAACTTTTTGACTGTGAGGGTGCTGGAGCAGGCTGCCCAGAGAGGTTGTGGAGTCTCCTTCTCTGGGGTCTTTTCAAACCCACCTGATGTGTTCCTGTGTGACCTGCTCTGGCAGGGAGGTTGGACTGGATGATCTCTGGAGGTCCCTTCCAACCCCTGCAGTCTGTGATTCTTACCAGGAACTTCTGTCTAAACAGTGGCTGAGGACCCAGGCCACTGTGCATGCTGTAGAAGATGATGTTCACACTTGGGCTTTTAGTTCACCCCTGGCAGGGCTCAGCTACATCACCTCTGCAGATCTGCTCTTCCTCTGTCACAGAGGTCCTCCCCATTGACAGCCCTCAGAAGAGCATCAATTCACTTCAGACCTGCTCACAAGGCTCTTTGGCAGCTCTCAGCTCCAGCTCCTGCTCTCAGCAGAGGCAGTGGCACAGACTTAATGCTTCTCTGCAGGCTCACTGGCTCGTGGCAGAGTGGCACCGAGGTGCAGCCCGTTAGCCATGCAACCACTGATGCAGACACCTCCACGCTGCCCTCACTAACATCCATCCCATTCTCAGAGCCACTGACACAAATTCATTCAGGCCACCAGAGCTGCTGGCCCTGACAGCCACCATCCATCTGTGCCCCACCTTGAAATCCCTTCTTGCTTTCAAAGCCATTTTCTTGCAGAAGCAGCTTTGGCACTAATCCTCAGGGGGGGAGGGGGAGGAAATGCTCTGAGCCCAGGCTGCCTCCCTCAAAGTAGGACACTTTCTGTGAGAGTCAGAAGCTACAGCCTCACCAGAAGAGAAGACTGAGGGGGAGCTCATCAATGCTATCAACACTTCAAGGGTGGGTGGCAGGAGGATGGCACCAGGCTTTGTTCAGTGGTACCCAGTGACAGGACAAGGGGTAACAGGCATCAACTGGGACACGGAGAGTTCCATCTAAACATCATTTTCCCCCTTTACTCCACTCTGATGAGACCCCACCTGGAGCTCTGGGTCCAGTGCTGGAGCCTCTGTGCCAGGAAGGCTCTGGAGGTGCTGGAAGGTGTCCAGAGAGGGGCCAGGAGGAGGAGCAGAGGGCTGGAGCTGCTCTGCTATGAGGACAGCCTGAGAGAGTTGGGGCTGTGCAGGCTGGAGAGGAGAAGGCTCCCAGGGAGACCTCATTGTGGCCTTCCACTATCTGAAGGGGGCTACAGGAAAGCTGGGGAGGGACTTTTGAGGGTGTCAGGGAGGGATAGGACTGGGGGGGCTGGAGCAAAACTCGAGGTGGGGAGATTGAGATTGGCTGTGAGGAAGAAGTTGTTGCCCATGAGGGTGGTGAGAGCCTGGCACAGGCTGCCCAGGGAGGTGGTGGCAGCCTCCTGCCTGGAGGTTTCATAGTTTCATAGTTTCATAGTTTCAGTTAGGGTTGGAAGGGACCACAAGGATCATCTAGTTCCAGCCCCCCTGCCATGGGCAGGGACACCTCACACTAGATCAGGCTGGCCACAGCCTCATCCAGCCTGGGCTTAAACACCTCCAGGGACAGGGCCTCAACCACCTCCCTGCACAACCCATTCCAGGCCTTCACCACTCTCACGGTGAAGAACTTCCTCCTCACATCCAGCCTGAATCTCCCCACCTCCAGCTTCATTCCATTCCCCCTAGTCCTATCACTCCCTGGTGCTGAAGGCCAGGCTGGCTGTGGCTGTGAGTGTGAGGTGTCCCTGCCCATGGCAGGGGGATTGGGCCTGGGTGATCCTGGAGGTCCCCTCCAGCCCTGACAATCCTGTGATTCTCTGCTTCTATGATGAGGAAGTTCATTGAGGGTGATGGAGCACTGGAGCAGGCTATCCAGAGAGGCTGTGGAGTCTCCATCTTTGGAGACATTCAAAACCCTCCTGGATGTGTTCTTGTGTGACCTTCTCCAGGTGAACCTGCCTTGGCAGGGAGCTTGGACTTGATGATCCCCAAGGTCCCTTCCAACCCCTGCCCTTCTGTGATCATGGAAATGCTAAATTCTCTCTGTTGCACCATGACCTGTGGGCTTGGGCAGCCTGCCAGTGCCCAGAGGAGGAAAGCTGAACATGAGAACAAGCAGCACTACTTCTCCTGCCCCACAGAGCCCCACAAGGTAAGGCTAGCATTCTGGCTTACAAAGTAAGGCTATAAGCCTGACCAGAGGTTTAAATTAAAGACAAAGCCTATCAAAAGTGAGAGAAAGGGGAAAGGAAAAGAGCTTCCATGATCCTGTTTGGTCTTGCTGCTTGAAAAGAGTTCACAGAATCACCAAGGTTGGAAAAGACCCTTGGGATCATCAAGTCCCAACCTTTAACCCTACTCTACAAAGTTCACCCCTAAACCATATCCCCAAGCACCACATCTAAACAACCTCTAAACACCCCCAGGGGGTGAGATCCACTTCCAGAGAGGCACATGGTCCCCAGGGCAGCTGTTCCAGGTATGTGTGGACGTGGCACTCTGGGACATGCTTTAATGGCCCTGGTGGTCTTAGGTTGAAGGTTGGACTCAATGACCTTAAAGGTGTCTTCCAACTGAAACAATTCTATGATTCTAAGGCTGGCTGTAAATAAGTTTTCAAACACTGCCTATCCCAGTCCTGGTTTGGCTGGGATGGAACCCAGGGCCAGCCATGGTGTGGAGGCTGTTAGCAGCTTGAAGTTGAGGCTGAGAAGGGCACAAGCCAGGGCAGCTGCCCTGAGCTGGCTCAGGGTGTATCCCAGCCCATAAATACCACGCTCAGTATAAAAGGGTAATGTGGGAGAGGGGTGCCTCTTCCTTCTCCTCCTGCTTCTCCCCAGCTCTGGAGGATCTTGCTCTCCATCCTGCTCTTGAGGGCTGTTTTCCTGACTGCCACAGGGTTTCCTAGGTGTGACTTTATATTGGTGTGACTTTGGCTGTGTCATTACACCTGTTTTCATTTCAACCCAAGAGGTCTCCTCTCCTTTTCCTGATCCCCCTTCTCTGCTGGGGAGTGGTCATGGGGGGACAGAACAACTCCTGCAGCTTAGCCTCCAGTAATTCCAATGCAAAAGTTGTCTTCATCTTAGGCACTAACAGCTGCCCATATGTGGTGGGTGAAAGTTCCCCCTTCACATTAACTAAGCACAAGCAGCTCAGATGGAAGCCAATGGGAGCTGTATTTACAAGCAAGAGCCACACTCTGCAATGGAATGCAATGAAGGTACAACAGATCCAGGAGTTACAATATTATACAGATATTTACAATCAGAAAGTAGCACAGAAACCCCCCTGTGCCTCTCTGGGATCCCAGAGAGCAGGAGAGCTGCTCCTCTGTCCCCCCCAAGCCTCCCCTCCTTCCCCCTGTAACAGAAGTAAAGAGGAGCTGTTAGGGGGAGTGTTAGTTCAAAGAAGCAATGCAGAGAAGGACCTGGGGGTAGTGGTTGACAGCAGCTGAACATGAGCCAGCAGTGTGCCCAGGGGGCCAAGAAGGCCAATGGCATCCTGGCCTGCATCAGGAAGAGTGTGGCCAGCAGGAGCAGGGAGGTCATTGTGCCTGTGCTCAGCACTGGAGGCCACACCTTGAGTCCTGTGTCCAGTTCTGGGCTCCTGAGGTTAGGAAAGATGTGAGCTGCTGGAAGGTGTCCAGAGAAGGGCAACAGAGCTGGGGAGGGTCTGGACACAGCCCTGGAGGAGAGGCTGAGGGGCTGGGGTTGCTTAGCCTGTAGAAGAGGAGGCTCAGGGGAGACCTTCTGCTCTCTGCAACTCCCTGAATGGAGGTTGTAGCCAGGTGGGGGTTGGTCTCTTCTCCCAGGCAGCACCCCAGCACCAGAACAAGAGGACACAGTCTCAAGCTGTGCCAGGGGAGGTTTAGACTGGAGGTGAGGAAGAAGTTCTTTCAAGACAGAGAGATTGGCCATTGGTGCCATGGTTGAGTTGATCAGATGGTGTTGGGTGATAGGTTGGACTTGATGATCTCTGAGGTCTTTTCCAACCTGGTTTATTCTATTTGATTCTATCCCAGAGAGCAGGGGAGCTGCTCCACTGCCCCCCTGAGCCCCCTCCTTCCCCCTGTAACAGAAGAAAAGAGGAGCCATTAGGAGGAAGGTTAGTTCAAAGCAGCAATGTCAGCCTTCTTATCTGCAGGGCCAGCCAGTAGCAGTTAACTCCCCAGCCAAAGCAGCTGGAACCACAGGAGAAAAGAAAGGAATGAGAATGCAGTGCAATGTGAAAGATTGTTAGGGCACATCTGTGTCCATCCCACGCATTCTGGCCAATGAAATTCGGTCAGGATAGTCTTTTGTTTTCCTTTTTACACCCAAGAGTGACTTATTTGTATTTTTCTACTTTCCTGCTGGAAACCTGCAGCTGGATTTTAACGGCGCAGCCTGAAGCTGCCACGCCGTACACCGACTGCTCTGGATTCTGAGAGCAAGGTTAGGCTCCTCTGCAAGCCACGAGGAGCCTGGCCTTGCTGTGGCCAGCTGCAGAAACAGCTGGTGCAACCACACCTTGAGAAGGGCCTGTGCAGAACCAGTTATTTCACTTCCACTTTATCATTCTTGTTCTGCTTCAGTGCCCAGGTTTCAACCACCTCTTCCTGGCTGAGCCCATGGGCCAGCTGCAGCTGGCAGGCCTGCTGGTGGCACCCATGCAGCCCGAGGTGCTACACAGCCTGCAGCCCCCTCCCACAGGTCCCTGTGCTATCCAAGGTGCGTGAGTTGTAGTATCCTGGAATGGCTTGGGGTCAGGAAGGACCTCACAGGTCATCTAGGTCCAGCCCCCCTGGGCAGGGACACCTTCCACCAGGTTGCTCAAGGCCCTGTCGACCTGGTTTGGACACTGCCAGGGTTGGACCCTTGGTTATGTGAGCTGTGTTTACACATGCTTGTGGTGGTTTGAGCCTTCACTGAGATTTAGGAGCTCAGATGGGGGCAAGGCTGAGAATCCCTCCCCTGCTCCCCCCCTCCTCTTTCCCAATTGAGAGAAAAAAAGAAAGGGAAGGAGCAAGTCCACCGAGAAATAGTTCAGAGTCGTTTTGGGAGGAGAGAGGTAAAAGCTTTCTTTAAGCTATACATAACACAGTAACAGGAAGGGTTCACAAGGGTAAGGAACAGGGATGGATGGGGAAAATATATACACA